>OY757259.1:6405451-6644341 GCA_963584085.1 Pyrausta aurata
AGTGAGTTTAACTCAATAGAAGCTATCTTTTGGAACAAGGCTTTTAGAACTAACTCTATCTCCGTTAATATGTTATGTTGAGCTGACACTATTTTAAGGCAATCAATATTCTATGATTTGATGCCAACTAGATTTGGTAACCTCTCTTTAAAATTGGATTATATCGATATCGCATGAAAAAATTAACGAGCATGCAATCAATTCAAATAGCAAATGCAACACTCTTATTATTGAGCAAGTATTTGATTATACCTGCATAACGTCAACGTGGATGCGTATGACACGGCCAGTGTTTACACCACACATAATAACAATGAAGATGACGACAGCGAGTGTGCGCTACGCCTCTAAGGCACAGTCGGAGCATGGAATAATCTGTGTTCGCAAAAACGTGATAAGCAAGCAATCGATAAATCCAACATCAATTAACAGCGATTATCGGGTGTTAATTATGTCAAGATTTAAAACTGGTTCCGATAGATATAAAAATGATTGTGATTCCTAGTTTGCGTGTAACGCATTGTTTAGTACTTTTTTGATGAAGCCAACTCAGTCCTAATAGAATAATTATTATAATATCAAATGTACATGAATAAAGCGGTAAGTTTAATCGACGCTAACGTATAAAACACACCAAAAAATACAATACAAATAGAGTCATTTTCAGGAGATAAAGTAGCGACAACCTGCGTGATTAAAATTCAAGGTAAAATGTTCAATCAATGTATGGAGCAGGTAAAACTACGACGCAGTTTACTTGTTTCGTAGGCAGTTGATTGATTTGCCTGTTTCTGTCTGTTTTGTCTTCAGCTTCCTGGGTTTTGGACAGTTTTGGGTTTTGAAAGCTGAATCTAGGGTGTTGTAAACGTTGTATTTAATTTGCATAGGTATCGAAAGAATAGGAACAATGCAATATTCAGCATATAAATTAACTCAGCCCGAAAAAAACTAGAAACATGTCGATAGATATATGCACGCATATTGGTAAATACATCATGACAGTAATTCGTTTTAAAATTCATTGAGATATCCAGTCAATACATAAAAGATATCGAATGTAACATGTGTGATTTCAGTTCAGCAGAGGTGGATCAGGTACCTATTATCATAATAATCATAAATGCTGAAGATACCGCGGAATGTCACAGATGTGCTCAGGCAATCATTAGTAATAATTACAATATAAATGCAGTACAAAGAAGTGTGACTGAGATCCGCGATGACGGAAGACAAACATCGCTATCCGGGTAGCCGGTAGGCATGCGCGAACGACATTCATTCATACTATTGTTGTGATCGCGTGTTTAGTTCAATGTCGCTAGAAGTGCGCTTGGGACTGTACTAGCATTTTTAATATTGTTGTTGTGGTAGAATTTACATCAATTTCCATTTTAAACTCAAATTTTGTAAATAAAGTCAAATCTTAGAATTTGACTCCAAAATATTCACAATAAAATATCTGACATTTTAAAACAGGTATAATAGTAGAACGTACTAACTACAATGATGAGGGGAAATCCTACATTATTTATAACATACTCCATAATGATGACTTTACCGGATTTACTACTACACCACAATTGTATGATCATTATTACACAATCATGTGCTTATGTAAAATACACACATAAATCACTAATACATATACTAATATTTAACAACAATCATCAGTTAAATGTATGCATAGTTTATATATAATAACCATTTTTATCCCGTTAAAAATTACCAGGGTTTTTATCATAGGGGTCATGATTAGGGATTGCAAATATTCGCTACTTTTGTTTTTCGAATATTCGAATATTTTTTAAGTGATATTCGAATATTATTCGAATATTCGAATATTTAGCCTCCCTTACAAGCCGGATTCCGAAAAGGCTATATAGTACCATAGACCACATCCATACGCTTAGGCAAATTATACAGAAGTCCGAGGAGTACAATATGCCTCTATGCTTAGCGTTTGTGGACTATGAGAAGGCCTTTAATTCGATCGAAACTTGGGCGTTGTGCTCCGGTTTCTTCAGGTGCCCCGTGCCACATAGACTATAGGCATATAGAGGTTTTAAAGTATCTGTATAACAATCTGTATATCGGCACGAGTACAGGAACGGAATAAGAGGGCGATTCTACTGTTAATAGGTGGAAGTCAGGGAGAAGTATACTCCGAAACTGTTAACAGCGGCATTAGAAAACGCCTTCAAGCTCCTGGAATGGAAAGAATACGGCATTAACGTCAGTGGCAAATACATCACACACCTCCGGTTTACCGATGATATTTAAGCAAAGACGCTGGACAAACATGACACTAAGCTCGAAGACTTTGACCGAGTCTCCCAACAAGTAAGTCTTAAAATGAATACGAAAAAGACGAAAATTATGTCGAGCTCACTTGTTGAACCCACTCCAGTATCTGTCGGAAACTAAATTCTCGAAGTTGTCGACGAGTACATCTACTTGGGACAGGTAATCCAATTAGGTAGGTCGAACTTTCAGAAAGAGGTCAATCGGCGAATCGAACTCGGCTAGGTGTCTTCTTCTTCTTCATTTACTTCATTTAAGAGCTATGCTCTTGTCGGTGAAGTTTTCTCCATTTATTTCTATTCCAAGCCATCCACTACATCCAACTTGACCTCTTGGTACGATTTATCGTCCAACTTTTCCTTTATTTGGGTCATATACGATCTTCTAAGTCTTCCTCTTTTTCTTTTCGCTTTACTCATTCCCTCTATAATGATCCTTATCAAGCTTTTGTGCCGTACCAAGTGTCCAAGCAACTTGCCTCCGGTTTTCAATTGTTTGAAGTATATTTCTTTCGTTAGATTTCTTTTCCATCCAGCTAATCCTCTCCATCATTCTCCAGCACCACATCTCGAACGCTTCTATTCTTTCTCTGTCACGCTAAGACATTGTCCACGTTTCACTACCGTACAGAGCGATGCTCCAGATGTATATCTTTATTAGCCTTTTTCGAATTGTCCACGATATTTTGCATTTAAACATTTTTTTGGCATTAAAAGCTTTCTTTGCCATCGCTAGTCTAGTTTTTATTTCTAATGCGTATCCGGAGTCGACTGTTATTATGTTGCCACGATTTAAAAAATAATCCTGATCTATGGTGATCTTATTAGATCGGCTAGGCAGCGTTCGGGAAATTGCGCAAGAGTGTCTTCTCGTCTCAATAACCTCAGTATCTGAAGACAAAAGCCTTCAACCAGTGTGTGTTATCAGTGATGTGATGACATACAGATCCGAAACATGGTCTCTTACTATGGGCCTTTTAAGAAAGCTCAAATCACACAGCGAGCGATGGAGTGGGCTATCCTCGGTGTTTCTCTACGAGATTGAATCAGATATGAGGAGATACGTAGAACTCGGATAATGGACGCATAGCCCTGAGAATCGGTAAGCTCAAGAGGCAATGTGCAAGGCACATAGCGAGAAGAACTGATGTCCGTTGGAGCAGAAAAGTTCTGGATTAGAACCCTTTGACCAAAGACGCGGCGTAGGACATGACAAAATGGACAGACGACCTTGTAAAGATCGCAGGATCAAACTGGATGCTGACCGCTTCTGATCGATCGCTGCGGAAAACCGTGGGGGAGGCCTATGTTCAACATTGGACGTTCTTTGGCTGATAATGATGATATTCGAATATTCGAATAATTAACAATTTACTTTTCGAATACTAATATGGAATGCAAATTCGAATAATTCGAATATTCGAATATTCGAATGCAACCTCTAGTCATGATCCCAACCTCGGTAATGAGGAAAATATCGACGAGAAAAAGGATGTGATAAAAATCATCTTCGTATAATAAATATTGTTTGCCGTACTAAGCACGTCACAAAATCATTTATGTCGGCATTAAATTTTTAAAGTGTTTAACCATCCAAATAACATGGAGCACCTTACCATTCATTAATTTAATTTCGGTTAAACTAAAGTGGGTGATAGGTCAGTCACGGCCAAACAAAGCTTTCATTTTCGCCTTTGAATTCTGTCAACCACCATCAGGGTCTTTTGCCAACAGTCTTTTAAACACCCTGACTTCGCAGGGGTTTTCAGTGCATACCTCTACTGTTGACTGAGAAGCCTCGACTTCCAACTCTTTGACCGTAGCTCTGTTTTCTTCAGTGTGTATGTTTGTTTATCTACTTTCTTTACGAATTCCCCTGAAAAGAATTTGACTATTCTTCACGAGCATAATATGATGATGTAGATGCACGATAGAGTCTTCCCTTCATCGAGTTTGTGAACTATCCTACTCACCAGCGAAGAATACACTACAGTCACAGTACACGTTACCCAGAATAAAAAATTGATTTAGTTTTGAAGTGGACCTGTGATCTACATTTGATGCAGTTGGAGGCATTACAGCCGGCAGTGGCGCGTAAGTCGACACCGCTACTTGTCCGCACTATGCAAATGTAGATAATACGCGTACTAGCTAAGTGACCGGGTTGCGCTAGCATACCCGACCGTACCCAACTTTCAGCACTCAAAACTCAACCCAATGGCTAAGGGAATAAGATGGTCGCAGTCTACGGTTATGCATTTGAGCGTAGCCGAACGTACCTTGCTCGCACAATGAGGTTAATATCCACCCAAGTTGCAGATAAAAACACGGTAAACGATCAGTGCGAAGCGCAACACTCCGGCATTCGGCCGGGTAGGAACAGAAATCGCGGCACCACTACGGCGCATGTGCAAAGACCGAATTACCTCACCCACATTCTTGTCTTCCGGAATTTCACTCGCGTTGACAATCGAAATGTAGTGATACAATGATTGTTTGTTGACGCGTAAATCTCTCTGATAGTTTAAGAGGTTTTACACACAAGTTTCGAGTTTGCGAAACTATTGGAATCGGATTTTTAGCATGAAAGTTGAAGTTTAACGCCTACTTCCTGCTACCAAAAAGTGGTTCCCACATCTGTCTTTCTCAATGGAAATATGCCATCAAAATATACGTAGAGCTTTGAGAACTCATTAACGTTCTTACAATTGAACGGGCCAAATGAAGAAATATCTTAGCTACAACAAATTACGTCTATCATTTATTTATTTATATTAAATCTCTTAGGACTGAGATTTAAAGTGCATTCACGTACATGCAACTCGGTAAAAAAGTCTCTTATCAAGGCAACTAGATGCCTTTAGTAATTAATTCTTATAGAAAACACGTTTTACATTATACATAAAAATTTCTTAACTCATATGTTATTAAAAAATTATTTATCGAATAAATATTTATATTTCTAATTAAAAATCCTAAAATTAAGTGTATATTAGGTTAGGTACCGTCGAAGAATCTTAATAACACAATCAGTACAATTACTTTTTGTATCTGCTGAAGACAATAACAATACCTAGACAAGAAATAGAGAAAAATATTATCTCGTCGAATGTGTTTTCATGGACATTTCCATGGAAAATTTCGGCTCGCGAAAAACAAACTTCAAGGAATAAAAAGATTTTAAGAAAACATAATATTACATAACTAACATCGTCCAAAATATAGATAATCTTGAAAATATATATGGTTTCAACAAAAATATCCGATACTGTGTAAACAAACAGTTTACTTTAATTATATAGGATAGGTATAAGGCCGGCAATAGTAGGATTACACCTACTATCAAAATTTTAATAGGTACTTTTGCGATAGAAACTACATTATAGTTCGTTTATAAAGCTACAGTTCAAAAGTTTGATTTCAAACCAATTTGAGACAAATTTTGCTTTCCTTCCACAGGCGGACAGAAACATTAGCCTAATCGGCACACACGCGCGAAGAGCACATGCAGGTACTCAAGTTTGAAAAAAATAATAAAATAAGACATCAACGTGTCGAGGTATTTAAGCATCTGTAGGTTTAGTCGCTGGTGTATGGGTTGAGACAAAGAATTGCCAATTATTCCACCTGCTCCCGCAGCTGGCCCGGTGTTCTTTTTATTTATTTCAACGGTGATATTTTTATTGTTCGCATTCGCCGCCTCAGCTATACTAATGAAATGCAGCGCGACTCACGAGTGTATGCACTTTTTAACCTGTACCGGCTAAGTGCGGCTACCTACCGCTGCGAATGTATTTTTGAATTAATCAACCACTCGCTATTGACTATTTTGAATTCTATATAAAGCACACAAGCTGAAAATTGTTCATATTACACTTGCAAGCGCGACGAATAAGGTAAAGGCTGTTCTATAGGCTAATGCAGACACTTAAATTTGTTGCTAACTGAATACAATATTACAATACCGGGCATAAGTAATACAATAGATAGCATATCTTTAGAGTCCCTCACATTGTACTAGGTTCGGAATCAATCGTGTATAAAATGTAAATAGTAAACGTTGTTTCAGTCAGTGACATGTCTAGACAAAGTAAGATAAGGAAATTGAAGAAACAGATAAATAAAACTCAAGTGAAAAGCTTACATGCGTCAATGAAAAAGACACAGATAAATCAGGGCAGATTAGCCAACCAAGTTATTGTTAGGCAAGATGTAAGTAGCTGAACTAAAGCGATTACGAATGACGAAGCTGACGATATGAATTTTAAGTAAATCTCACAAATACAGATTATCACATTTCGAGCACAAGACGACTTCTGAAAATGTCCGATTAATATAAATATGTAAAAAAATCGAGCGACGAGGCGCGGACACGATGCGTCGCCGTGGTTCGTCGACCCCGCCGATATTTCTCGAAATCGCCGCGGAATCCACGTTCTTTTCGCTTTTTAATTGTACGCAAGCAGCAACCCAACGACAAGGTGATACGTTTCCAGAGAAATATGTATGGCCGTGCCCTCGCACTGGAATTACTGTAACGGAACACACGAATTAAGATTTACAAGGAACCGCGCGACAGATTAAAGAAATCGCGTTCGTTTGGTGCTTGATAATCTGTGCAGCGCCCGTTTGCCGCTCGTTTTGACCAAACCTGCCCAATTTTTCGTCTCACATAACATTTTGATTGCTGTTGATAATTTTGGTTTATCGTGTTATTTGTTTGCAACATAAATTGCCGCCACCTGTAAGTAAATACCAACGACGACTCCACAGGGTCTTAAATTTGGCATTCAAAAGCAAAACAATAGAATCGCACGCGCTTTATTTATCAGAAGCACTTAAACGCTACAACTTTTTATAGCATTTCCGCCACTCGTACTTTTTCTTTGAAGATACCTGATGTAATAATTTTATTATAGACAAATTCGAATGAGACCACGTATGGTATTTAGAATATCTGGCAGCAGCCCAAGACGAATTGAATAAATAGAGCATGAGTAGGAAGATCACTTATTATGACACCATAATGATTTTGTTCCAACTGACTACGCTTACACAATCAAATAATTATATGAACGGAATGCAAATTCAATACTTCATAGGTCTGAATCAACTGAATGCTAAAGGTGAATTTGACAAAAGGGGTAAAGAAAAAGCGAGCGTTATGTATTTTTAGCGATAAAATTACGCAAATGTGCAATCGTCAGGTTGACAACAAGGTGCTGCCAGTTCACTAAAGATATTACCGCCCAGACAAGCCAAGACGCGACTACTTAGGGTTGCTCATTTATATCGGACTGATAAGAAACATAAGCAAATAAAACTGAAGCATATAAGTAAACAAATAATTGTAAACACGTGAAAAGGGATACCAAAAGAATAACGTTAATAAGGATAATCACATCGAAACGTAATCTGACTAACAAATCGTACACGTAAACGAGGAAGCCTATTATCTAAATCAGGATCCACGAGCAAGAATAGGAAGTGATGGAAAAAACGCACTTAAAAATACATGGAGGAGATGCAACCCTAAGTTACGAGCTCTGGATGATGTTTAGTCGATTATAATTAGCCGCGCTCCCGACTCATGCGCGATGCGGTCCAAGTCATGAGTCTGAATATAGAGGATCTATACATTGATCGCCTATGTCTTGTGACTGAAACGGTGACTGGCAGATGTGTGCGCACGAGCCGGTCTTGTACTACCTGATGCGCTTTGCATGCGCACCCCACTCTCAAGCTCCAGATGCGTCATCGCTTTTGACTGATTGACTTCAGAAGTATCAAGATTTGAAAATAGAATTGAAGCTGCTGGCTAATGGTAAAAAGAGAATCGGAGACTATCGGTTGGCAAAACTATATGCTAAGTAGAGTATTGGCGCAAGCTTTACATACATGTTTACACTTTTATTAGACGGAACAGAGAACTTAGAGTACTTATTATTCTCTTACATCTGGTTATTAGTGGCTCAGTAGAATGATCAAATTTTTCTATCTTGGCAGCTCAAGCTTCAGCAGAAAACTATGTACGATATGATGATACGAGTTCTTAAGATAAGCGACCTCTTCAGAAGATGTCGTCTAATGATAATCCTATTTTGGATTAGGATCAGCATTAGGGTGCTACTTGTCCTATCCTGTCCAAGGGTAAGCCTTTGTTTTGAGTAGAGCTGCTGTTTTAAGTGGCTAAGAAAGCGCAAGAAGAAGCTTTATCTCGAACCCCTTGTTTTGGATTAGTTTCTCAGATAGAGCAATCCTCTCATATCTCATGACTCGTCGTCTGGTGCGCACGCGCAGCCCTGTCGGCAGATGCGAGCGTCGCTCTACCTGCGGTGCGTGCGAGTTTGCATACATCCCACTCCTCTGTCCTTGGGATGCTTTAGGGCCTTTCTCGTTTTGTAATTAACCGACAGGATTGGACAAGTAGCACCTTTATGCTGATTTAGAGTATGCAAAATAGGGTAGATATTTAATTAAGAGTAAAGAAAGCTTTTAGTTTACTAGGCGAGTGGGCAATAGATAGGTAGGTATGTACTTAGCAGGCCCATATAATAGTTTGGAGAATGTAGCACACTAGTTTTGTTGTATTAATTTTATAGAAGTTCCAAAAATATTTTGTATCATTATTTCCAACAAGACGATAACCAATATTAGGAATAAATATTTAGCTATATAATATTTAAGTTTTATCATGACGTTGGAGACATATTAATTGGTTATGGTCGGTGATGAAAATGACGCATTTGTAATTAAAGTAAGCTAAAAGTACTCGAACGAACATTTGAATCTCCATAGCAACCATAATAACGTCATTTACTGCGCCAGAGTTTGAAACTTTAAACAAGCTATCAGCTCAAATTTTCAGGATATACTCAAAAATATAATGTTATCCTTACAAGTTATTAGCTTACATTTGCTGCATAAGGAAGATTTGAGAAACTATTCACTAGTTTTAGGATAACAATCAGCGGTCATGATGACTTTAAAGTGGGAAATCACTTAAATATGCTGCCCATTAATTTAATTTTATTTAAATTTTAATTTATTTAGTTTACCAGCAATTGATAAACTGTTCATTGCAAATATAGTACATACAAACTATCTACTTCTAAGTGTACAATTTTTTTGAGGTAAACACAACATGCAAAATTTGTTAATGACAAGAATTTAGTCTTACTAAACACAATAAACTAAGTAAGATATAAATATAGTCTTAGTGTAACACAATAATAATATAATAATAAAATAACACAATAAATATATATAAAATAAATTAACGAGAGTCTGAAAGCTATAGATCCACTTTGGAAAGCGGAACCGCTCATACTGACTCAGTGGCGGAATAATAGGGAATCGGGCACTATATTTAGTGCATTGCTATGAATAGACGCGCCCACGCAACGCGTGTAAATCAACGCGGGGCTAATGTATTACAAACTCGCCACTTACACGGTTACACCTCTCCTGAAAACGAATCGGGGAAAAAAATAATCTCGTTCAACATGTAGTTAGTCGAAACGTTAGTTAAAATACCAAAACATTAACAATATTCGGTTAGTAGTGGTTAGCGATTCGCTATGCAATATAAAGATTTAATATTGCACTAAATATTACAATATGTTGACTGAAAAGCTTTTAAAATGGAGAATGAGTATTTGAAAGCCGCACACAACTTTATCAAGTATAGTTAACCCGAATCAACTTGAACAAAATAAATATGTGAACTCCAACTCGAGAAATCATAACATGTAAAGTACCACTACATAATCTACCAGTCAGTTTATGTTTACAAGCCTGTCAAATTCTTCCACCGCGAAATAAAGTTGCGAGTTAGAAAGGTCCTGAACTCCTGAAGCCGCCCAGCCAGCCAGCTAAAGGGCAGGAACTATATGTCGGCCGCCACCCGCCGCAATGCGGTATCGCTCCTGTGTACACAAACGATACGCAGACGAAATTTTTGTGTGTATTTAAGACAGTTGGATGATAAACAGGTGATTATGAACGATCATCGCGCCCGACTTGAATGTTAAATGGTGTTAAATACCCGAAAATCATAAAACTTTTCACACTTAGATACCTACAGAAAGATAAGTGTTTAGTGTTTTGTAATATAGCATTCAATCAAAGAAACAAACTACGTAACAGTATTAACATTATTTATCTGATATAGACGATAAACAATTCAAAGTATAGAGTTAACGTTCAATCAATCACACTGAAACAGGAAAAAATGTGTTTAATTAAATGTATTCTAAACTGTGTTAACGGATGCAGATAAGAGTTCTACAGTGGACACACTTTCAGCAAGTCCATATTCGATAAAAAAAAGGATAGATTCTGTGAACAATCCAATTGCTATTGATTATTTTTCAAATTTCAACGGCTGATAATAAATTTGAAAAAGTTTAGAGACGGTTCAGTAGCGGCGCTCGCGTTAGCGATTGAGGTGCTGGACGGATGCGTACGATTATAATTAGGATTGTATTTCTGATTCCGACGAAGCTCTCGGTATGGCGGGCAACACTGAATTCCATCTGAGTCATTGTGCCCGTTCTGTAGCCTTTATTTTCGTAAAATACTTAACCCTTCGCGCGCATCATTGTTCCTCTTTACCTCTTGAGCCGCAATTAAATTATTCACGCCGCTTATTTGCCGAGTGAATTTGATGTAATTGACAGCTACAGCGAAATATCTTGGTTTTAAAAACCAGTATATGCAACAATTTCATTTTTGTGTTACATGTTCAACGTTTTCTCTCATTAATATTGTGTAATAAGAAAATTGACGTAAACGCGATAAGAAAACCCATGCAATTACTATGCATACAGCGTGCGATTGCGACAAAAAGTTTTTGATTGACACTGTCAATAAATTACATTAGAAGGTGTGCAAATATATGTATTAATGATCGGTTGTTTATTAAATTAAAAGGAACTAAATGGTTTAGACAGCCAAGAATGTTGTTTTCATGTTCTGTCTGGCTTTCTCATCGGCGACACCGAGCGCGAAGAATGGAAATCATCGCGGCTGTAAATAATAAATATAGACACGTTTCACGTCCGCGTCACGCGCACTCCGGTGCAGGCGCGGAAAGAGCCGATTGACTGGTCTATCGATGAAATTCGGAACAGCTGATAAAGAGTTAATAATTAAGATAATAATAGAATGAGCAATATTATTATGACTATAAAACGGCAACAAACCTTTCAATCCTAAGTCTAAAGTTAAAATTTTCAGGCATTTCTATTTACCTTTGTAAGAGTTATCCGATTATTCGATTTCCATTTGTTTAAAATAGTTATTAAAAGAAAAAAATACTCAATTTACTGACACAAATTAAAAGTGACGCATTGATAATCGACACATCATCAAAATATTGATATATCTTTCAGATAAATATAGCAAAAAAAGTGCTAAAATACCTTACAGTAATGAAGAGTGAGGGAAACAGGCTGACCGGCACGCGCGACCGACGACATATTTCCCGAGCGGATCGCGAAACAGGTTTGAGTTTGCGCTGCGCAGGCGCACAGGGAGGTGCATGTAACCGCTCGCAACGCCGACATGCTCTCTTGCCACATTGCATTATGTGCCACTTACGCCCGCTCTAACAATTTAACAATCCGAATGTTCGAGTTCCGCGTCCAATCGGAAGGTATTCGTAAAAATTCACTAATCCCGAGATTTTCTACATGAACTCTACCTTGAAATCAGATGCCAGTGTTAAAGAATACTAAAATGCTAGATTGTTTTTAAAATTACGCTAGTATTCTTAAATTATTTCTTGCCTAATTAGTATTCGGATATGACTTTAATACCTCTGCAGACCATTGCATTTAATTTTCAGTTGAAATTCATTTTTTTTACAAACGCATTTCGAAAATCTACAAGAACGCAATTTTACCATATTATGTTTCGACAAATTGCATAAACAAAAGCACGCAAGGTTCACGTTTATACTTTTGTATTTTATTCGAAATAAACGATGATTAAAAGAAGAATCTTGAACTTACAGTTGGTGCATTGTTGCACAGACTTGTCATTCCAGCTAATCTGGCATTTAACAGGAGTCGTCGACAGAAGAATAGAATAAACGCAACTAGTGAGAGGTAAGTGTGCAGGCGATACAGAAATAGCTGATGTGCATGTTCGAATATATCTGTTTTATATGACTCCTGCGCAGGGCTGTGTCTACGCTTTCCGTCTTAAAAGTTTAAATCATATTATTGAAGTTTGAATGAAACCTTTAAACTTTCAATATCTAAGATATTTCATAAAATATTGCCAAATATTGCCTACGGCGATGTACTCTGCTGTTTACTTATTATTTACATTAACATTCGGTTGGGTTTTTCAACGTTAACAAATGCTTGTGTATTTATTTATGACATTCGTATACTTTCGTCGTTCCTGATTTATTTATTACCTACACATAAAACCATAACTTTTGCTGAGCGATTATTTTAATTTCCAGTAGGTATGCCACAACATTGTGTAACACAATTTAACCTAATCTACACCTTTTACTATGCGAGAGGAGAGGCCTATCTCAATTGAGTGATGCTTAATAACAGTTTATGTATGTAATCACACGTGATGACGTAGAAAAAGGTATTAATCCCATTCAGAATTGGATGCAAATACCAACAACACGGGATGTGTGAGCCCTGCCGACACCCATTGGGTTTGGGGCGCTCGCACAGCCCGTAGCGTTGCAAAACCGCCAAGTTGACGATTATAGCTGGATCGTAAAATAAACACGGCAACAGTGATTTATAACACTTGTCAACAGAGGAGGAAAAACTTGCTTTTTAATTCTACGTTTTCAACGCTATGATGATGAGCTATTGTTGAGCGGCAACTGACTAGAAACTGTACAGGTACGATTACATGTGACCTTTGCATAGATCGTGTAACTAGATCCAGCCTGGAGTTTTTACAAAACATCCAAGTGCTACTGTTTAGACTACTAACTATTCATAAATGAGTAAACTAAATAAATGAACGGCGAATCTTAATTCCCCCATCAAAAGTACCTCATTAATTGCTACTTAGTCTGTTATTCTCTCCGTAATATATTTTTTACGTTACATTATTATAAAAAGTAATACCACGAGTAAATTTCTAAAGCAGTTAGCTGGAAAGATACGTCAAACGCTATTCAAGAACCGTGTTATCAAGAAATCTATTAAAATATTTCCATTATCACATTTGAGAAATTCATACTTAGAAGAACTACAATACAAAGGACGCAAGGACGTACGTGCTCCGACGTTCATAATATAATAACTCAATGAATTATCAAAGATTCAGCAATGCGTTATCTGTCAGATAAGATTGGAGCGTGACGACAGCGTGTATTTACACGTTTTTATCGTTATTTGGTGAATTTTCAGTACGTACTTATATCGCGTTTCAGAATGTTGTTTAGATTATGCTTATGATGAGTGATTCTTGATTTTCGCCTTCAGGTTGATAAGATAGAACTGCTTGTAATTTTTACTTTAAGCATCGATAAACCTTTACGAGTGAAAATTCCTTTATAGGGTAACATTTTTCTATTAGTTAGGCATCATTCATCAGCACACGGTTAAATAACTTAAAAAAAAACAGCTACGTTTAACGACTACGAGCTAAGAAGTGACGTTCTGAATAAAAAGCAAGAGTGTCAAGCAAGCGCTTCAGACAGCCGATGGGTTATTAATATTCTTTATGAATGGGCTCGAGGGCGGCCATGGAGTACGTCGTCACGCAGGCTGACCGATCGGCGCCCGCGCCGCTTTTTCTATTTTCCATCGCCAAAAATCCCTATGAAATTAGCAGATAAATAGCAGGAGAGATTTTTGGGCATGAAAAATTACTAAAAATTAAGTTCCTTTTAAGTAACCAGAAATCAATTCTAAATGATTATATTTCTAACAAAATAAATCGAACCAGCAATGTATTGCGATTGCGAATAAATGTGTCCAGTCATAGAACTTGACATTGTCATTTACTACGAGTTATCGATTTTGATATAGGTAAGTACATTGATTAGGGATAATACGAGTATCTTTAGAGAACTATATCATTTTAGAGCTTAAATCATTTTAGAGCACTACTCCCAGATATAGTAACTAAGTATACTCTGTAGAATCATTGATTAAAATTTGCTCCGATTACTGGCCACGCACTGTGCACACGCACGCACCTTATAATTCTTTTTTTTTTAAGAATGAGCCCGAGGGCGGCTGTATCGCGTCGGAACGCGGACGGATCGACCGGCGCGGGCGGCCGCTTTCCCGACTTTCCACCGTGCGCGTGCGACGTCGAAAAATGCCTGATGGCCTTTCTTTCATTTTCACTCGAGAAAGTCAATTTCCTTGTCTATTGTTATCGAATCTCCTTACTTTGTTCTATTGGATTCTTCTTCCGCATGGTATTTATTAGCATCATCGGTTATTGATATTATAAGCTTATCTACCAGATGATATGACAGTGCATCAACTTAGTTGTATCAAGGCATCCAAGTTTTTTTTTTTTACAAAAGTGATCATTTTTTAACTTATTTTCGGATATCATTCAGAAAATAACTGAAACATTCTACGCGTGAAAATCTTAATTCAGCCAATAAAGTAAACTAAGTAAAAAAGCATCCTGTATCTTATCAATCAATATTAACTTTTTTATTTTTAATATAAATAATTTCTTTTTGATTTAAAATATAATCTTACGAGTTAGTATTTCCTTGAAGAGTTATTGCGTTCAAAAGGCTAGGTCTGCATTGCTCAACGATGTCCGCAATGGCTGTAACATCTTATTTATATTGGTAACCTTCCTTTTCCGGTTGTTGCACTACTGGTTATAAATCGCTGGTTTATTTGCAGATAATTACTTATTTAATAAGTTTTACGATATTATTTGCTACGATGATTGTTGATAGCTGTGCACAAGGTTTAGTACACTTATACCATTGTGATTTTTTTATTATTTACGGGTAAGTAGATATTTGACCTCCATGGCACTTGATATCAGTAGTGGATGGATGAGGTCTAGCTTGGTGCATATCTGCTTAGTAACAACCTGTTCAATCTTGCCTAAAACTTCGGTTGGTAGCGAGTTCCATTCCTTAGGCAGCTAAGCATAAAACGCATTAATAAAAAGCGCAAACTAAACCAAAGCGCTTTGTGCAAGCGCAGGTGAAATGTCAACATTGGAATGGCTTGAAGATATGAATGTAAAAATCCTACTACTATTATAAAGGCGAAAGTTTGTATGGATGTATGGATGTTTGTTACTCTTTCACGTAAAAACTACTGAATGGATTTGAATGAAACTTTACCACAATATAGCTTATACATCAGAATAACATATAGGCTACAATTTAGGGCTCTGCAGTGCTTACTTAGTTACCGTATTTCTTACTTATTACTAGACTAGACGGGACGAACCTGAAGTCCACGCGAACGGAGTCGCGGGCAAAAGCTAGTCTGACATACGTAAGAACTAGAGTAAATTATGTAATGTATTGTAACATTGGGTACAGAATACATTGCTAAGTTTGCAGACATTTATTTATGGATCATCAAATTCCGGCAGTTCATTTGCATGTGTTAACCCATAAATATACAGCCTATTTACAAGTCAACAAGATAATCCCACAATTGGTCAGGAATGTTTATTGTTAGTGAAGCAGATAGACCTCGCTCAGGTAGACGTTGTGGAGACCGCAGTGAATACAAGTTTGAACCAATGATGTAGTCACCAGATACAGGAGGATAAAGATCACAAGACGTTCGCTGAGACAGAAACACAGTATATTGTGTCTATCTACGAGATCACCAAAGGACAAAGCCAGAACAATCTGGTCTAGATATGTGGCAAACGATGAGCGAAACCGCTCTTAAAATGTGGAAATGACAAATAAACGACAACTAATGACATTGAAACGACATTTAACGAACAAATAACGTTTACCGGTTGCCACTTGTCTAGATCCCCAGAAGAATGTACACCAAAGGAAGGACTAACAAGCCATCAGTCAGCATGTGTGTGTTTTTTTTTGTTGTACACAACTGAGGATTTTAAATTTGGCGTTGTTTAATTTAACTATTTTTTTCTAAACCAGTGATCAGTCGGTGAGTAAATAAATACTATACAAGAAAATCATAAATGAGCCAGGACGACTTGTGGTGTACACCGTGTATACGTATGTAGTTTGTTAAACTTTGTTCCAACGAAAACCTCGTTTTTTTTCTTTTTGAGCCACCCCTTGACGTCATACTTTAAGGGGTACGAGCTAGTAGTAGCAGGTTGTTAAAAATACCACTTTCAGATCGTTTACGTAGGAAATTTGTGTAATTGTTTACCTGCAAAGCGCAATAAACAAAAGTAAAACGGTTGGAGCCATATTTTCTGGTGGCATGAATGACACCGGTTGATCTCTGTTTGAACATGTTGAAAGGAACTAAAGGAGCTACGATGATGAAGTGCATTATTGGATGAGTATGGCCTCTATTATAATTATTATCTTTCAACCTCTTTGGCTACTTCTTCCAAATAGATTACTTTAGTGTTTATTTATGTAAGTATGGTTAATAAATATTTTGACAACCCACTGCAATATTTTCAGCAGCCCTTTTACTAAGTGATTTTTGTTTGAATATAAAATAATTATATATTTATTGAATTGTCTATTGTGATCACAATCACTGAATCCTAAGCTTTACTTCATAGTCTCAGAAAAAATATAGACTTCATTTTTAATTTAATGGTAATTAATTAGTTCATTATCATTATACGCGTGTAGTAGACATTGAACTTTAATATCTAATGTGAATTTATTAGTATTAGTATTGAAAATCATCATTCTTAATTAATCAATCGGAATGTAAAAGAACCGATTACAATAGTGGTGCGATTGCGAAGACGTGCGGATTGCGTGCCTGCGCTGTCGGCCGCGCAAGGACGCCGCAGGACGAGGCATCCGTCCTCTGTCGTCACGGCAGGTAGCGACCAGAGGAGGACATGCCCATTGTTTATCGATGCTAATTATTATGCCCCAACGCAGACGTTTGCAGACCGCCGCCGAGCCGAGCCGCTGCGCAAAAACTCTCGATACACGTCTACCTGCGAATAATACGAGTTATTTTTATTCACCTCGTCATCGACCTTATTTATCATCGTCCTCTACGACCATATCGTCTACATCGTTAATCAATTGCAGTGACCTGAAATTGAAACAAATCATACAATTTTCATAAAGGCATTCTGGTTTGATCATTGAACTATTCTCAATGACGACAGAAAGCTGCAACTATCGCACTCGCAGTATCGCGCTCGATTGAGGACCGTTACGTGAAAACGTCGAGCGCGCGGGGCGGGGCAGAGAGCCGATACAGCGACTCGCGACGGTGGCGCCCGAGCGCGGCCGATTGCCGAGTGCCGAGACGTCGTACGAGCGGGGGAAGCGGGGGTGCGCCACTTTATCGCGGCGAGCTGGCAACAACGCCAACAGGGTGGGAGCGCCCCGCACCGCAACCTCTCACTCACCGTCGCCGGCTCGCTATCGCCATCATCCAGTGTTACCTTTGACGGTCGAACGCGCGGTCGTTCGCCGTCAGTGACGTCGGTGTCGACACTCGTGCAACACGTCTATGATGTTTCGGTGATTTCAAAGTCGGACTCGTGAGTGGACGTTAACTTGTTACTCATCAAATACTGGAGCACAGTGACAGATACTAATCAAACTACCCTGGATTTTGGATGTTCATAAGGATTGTGAAAAGTGACATTTTGGATTTTTGCGGATCTAAACAGTGCAGTGGACCAACAAAAAGGATTGCAACTTTGTGAAAAACATTGGATTACGGACGGATGACTTCAAAGTGTTTATTGGAAAAATCTGCCAACCTGTGAAGTGATAAAAAGTAAATAAAAGTGATATTTTCAAAAGTTTTGTGGTGTTTGTTGATTTTGTTTAGACAAGTTTGAATTTTTAGTAAGAGTGAATTTTCGTGTTCAACAAATTAATTCGAAAAGTACCTAAATATTTTTTTTTTTTGTAAAAGATAAATAAACTTGTCTAAATAAAACACCTTGCACATTCCTGCCACCTGTCATAGAATAACGCACGTTGGATTCTGCCTCAGCTGATCGAGTGACGGATCTTCGAAGCGTTCATCGCTGTGCAAAAATAAGTAAATTAAATACCGAATCGGAATTTTGAAGAAAGTGATTACTGATTACACGTATAATTTATTATTCATGATAGTGATAGCAATCATCATGAAAAATATTTAAATTTAGAAAAAGTGAAGATATTGTTTTCGGAACACTGGCCAGTGACAATTGGCGAAAGTAGAAACAAAATATTTTTTGAATAAACAAACAAAAGGAGGCGCTGTGCACGATGAACGTTTCGTCGATTGTTGACGTTCAGTCGCAAACGAATGGCTCTAGCATAATTTACGCGCGCCACTCGATAACACGAAATACTCTCGCAGCTGACACGAATACAAATTTGGAATATTGGAATTTTATGGATTTCGAGAGTGGATGTGTGGATTCTGTGATGGGTGTGGTGGTACAACGTGGACCGTGTTTCAGGGGGTGAGTCGGGATCGACAGGACGGCGACCACTGGTATCACGGCAGGGTACGTGAGCTCGTCCATCAACTACGGGGGAGCGCAAGCTCCTGACCCTGGCAAACACAACCCTCATCAAGGGACAATTGGATACAGAGTTAACACCCCTAGGTGAGTACCTTTTGTAATTCATCATTTATGAAAATGAATCGAGTTCAACTTCAGAAAAATTCAAAGCACTATTCCAATTTCACGTGGAAACAAATGATGTCCGTTTTAATATAACCTACCTTAAATAATCCCACAGAAATTGCAGTGCCTACTTACTGATAAAACGAAAACCTGACACTAAAAATACGTTCCTAGGTATTTGTTATTGGATGCTTATATAATTATTTGAATAATACTTAAAATTAGGTTAATAATAAATAAATAAAAACTTTTAAAAAAAATGTTTAAATGATATTCAAAAGTTTACATAAAAAAATTTCATTATAGATAAAAATTAATACATGTAGATGCTATTGAACTTTGAAATATAAAAAATAGAACATGAAAATTTGTTCTTAACGATTTCAGTAAATGCACCAAAACGCGTCTCAGTCTTTATTATCAGTAATGTACCAAAACACCATACATGTTTTTATCTTATCCGGAACAAGTTTGTTTACATTTCAACAAAACGCTGAAACGTGACTCGGCTTACCTGCGTCGCCTTATCGTTGTTAACAAGCAATAAAATCAAAAATACTGACTACGTAAATATTCTAGTGCTGTACTTATCACCGATAAACAACAATTAAAAAAGAATAATGTATTAGAAAGAATTAAGTAAAACAACTCAATCAAAGTTTTTATAAAACTAACTTTAAATAAGAGTTAATAACTAAAACGCACGGAATCCCTTCATGAACGGAGGGTGATTTAAAAGCATACAAGTAAGTGTGACATTGTCGACCGCGCATCGCTGCTATTATAAATGAAATGTGCTCTTCCATTCACACGCACAAACGCTTCAGGGCACCCAGCACCCACACAAAGACACAACAGCGCACTCACACTGCCAAACAAACACGCACACATTCGGAGCGCACTCACACAGCCACACAATGGGAATGCATGCGGTGACTGCACTTTAACGCTTACAATAAACACAACAAACAAAATATTTAACTAGCTAGACTATTTTGCGAATAGCGATGACTTTTTAATTTACGTTATAAAAAATAATTTGAAACAAATTCATATAATATTAATGTAATTAAACGAAAGCGTCTAATTTAACGCCAACAGTTGCACGTAATGATTATTGTAAACTATAAAATATTATTCAAAAAAACCGGGCAGGTGCTTAGTCGTAGCGCTCAACGGCTTTGTTTTGTAGTCACCTTTACAAACGACATATTGTTGATGGCTGCCTGCCTCTATACAAAACCAATAAGTAAATAATAATAAAACCGGGACCGGCAACGAGATTGTGTGAACAGAACACAGGAAGTCTACCTCAATTCAAGGGTGGCAACAGGGCAAACTGTTACCGAGTGGAATATTATGAATAAGGACAATTGGGTTTATGAAACTTTGGAGCCAAAGTAAACATAAAACAAGGAACCACAAACACGCCCAGTTAACAGATTTGTAATTTATCGTGGGAAAATGTTTCAAACGGCCCGAGCGGTTGGGGGCGGATGCACTGTCATGAACATGACAACTATTGCACCACGTGCTTCGCAAGGTCGAAGAGATGTGGGCAACAAAATAACCAGATTGATTCATGCATCCACTAAAACTTCAGACAAAGAAGTAGGTATCTAT
The DNA here is from genome assembly GCA_963584085.1 of Pyrausta aurata. NCBI lineage: Eukaryota > Metazoa > Arthropoda > Insecta > Lepidoptera > Crambidae > Pyrausta > Pyrausta aurata. Next base: position 6,426,136 of record OY757259.1, read on the forward strand.
TGACCGAACGAGTGTAAGATCAATTGAAATATTGATTTAAATCGCATCATATCAATTTCAATCAACAAACAAAGTTAAGCCGCATCAAGACAATTTCGATTCAATTTTATCACCGTCAAACAAATTATTATCGGGAGCATAATAATAAAGGCCCATATTGACGTGACCGGGCCCACTTACCCTAAGCGGGCGAGTCTAGCCGACCCTTCCCCGGCCATTGTGTCGTATTTACCCCGGAACGCTCGCCTCCATTTGTAACCCCCGGAATCCGCTCCTTGAAGCGTGATTCATTCTCTCCGATCCCATCGTCAATTGAAAAGAATGAGATAGGTATCGAAGTATCTATGGACTTAATTATCCAATTAATGGTATCTACTGTTTGTTTGCCAGCTCCGCTCGTAGCTGCAATATGCTTTATCACTGTTTTGTTTACATTTGACTTCGAGGATCTTTTCGCCAAAAAGTTCTTCACTTAGAAACAGCTATAGAGCTATCGAATTAAAAATGGTATACTCGGTCAATTAGTATTACATATTAATTCTCACTGCACGATTTCGATAATAACGTTAACGCTATTATAGCCATGGCAATGTGCGCACAAGCCACAATGTGAAGTGGTATTTAAATGGGGGTGACCAACTGTCGTCGAAACACAGGGGTGGAACACGCCACGGCTTCACTCGGTCGCGATAGTAATCTATACGCGACTAACAATTAATGCCTTATTTAACACTTTAATCAACAAAACTATAATCGGTAACTGTGAACCAAACAACTATTCGTAACGAAAATATCGCGTAAGCCAAGTAGTAAAATTTTCATCGATAGAAAAATGGTAGAGCTGTCTTAAATATCGATTCAGTGCACGATTATCTCCACTGGCAATTAAACAAGGAATCCAACACGTCTGCGCAGCAATCTAAAATTAACTGCAGCCTATGTATCAAAATACCAACGCGTTACTCGCACATCTCTCAATACTATGCCAAACACCTTCCAGCTTCTCGAAATAGCGACGTGCCTACTCATTCATATTGATTTAAGCTTCGTGAAAATATAACAAAGTTTTCTAGCTACATCGCTTTCTTGAAGAAATAGTTATAAGTAAACAAAATATCAAATACAAGTAACACGTCCACGAGTAAACGAATTCACAAACTTCCAAAATATGCGTCCAAAAAACTACGTTCCGAGAATTGTCGCAAAAGAAACCCTGCGACGAGAGCTTACATTCAAGATCCCAAATATTTTGAACCGAACGTAAGTGATTATTCGGATGTGGTACCACTTTTACAAAAAGTGCACCAGAATACAGACAGAACACACAGGTTTTTTGTCGGCTACACATTCTGGTCGGCAAAAAGAAAAAGGCCCAGACAAAACTATAAAAGAAGTGCAGGTCGGCCCAAGTTTACCTAAGGAAGGGCCCTTGTAAATCATCCGCAGTGTCGATGAATAGAGGCGACTTCGGATTGAGCGTTGTTGACTTGTGTTTATTGATTGTCGACGCTACTAAGTATCTATTAAGTTACATACTTTGAAGAAGAATACTTAAGTGTGAGCTGTTGAAAAAGTAATAGCCATGATGATTCACTTAGTTTCGATCATATGACTCATTATTGATTTCTGATACAAAACAGATAGCAGATAGCAATATACATCATATTGGTCGTGATAAACGACGACAAAGCTCAGATTAGTTAACTAAACGGCAAATAAATATTTTCCAAATATGATCCGTGTTTGGTGTGATGTAACCAATTTTGCATTCATTAAAATAATTTAATGTAACTACACAATAGCCCAATATTGTTGCACTACTACAGACGCACGGGTAACAATGGGCAGCCCGTGCGAGTGTTTGTCGTGCATTTGTCGAATGGGAATTATTAGGAAGGGCTCCGGGACGGCTCGGGAATTCGCCCCAAAAGCAGTTCACATGAATCGCGCTCCCACTCCGCGGCGCCATACAAAAAATCAAACACATCCCGAGAGAAACACAGGGGTAACAGCGCGTCACTCTACGTCCATATTGATTTTTTCTTTTATTGTTAGTAAAATAATAAATCTCTGTACCCATTTAAAAAAGATCTTGCTTCGATAGGATTTGGGTCGAATATTGAGTCTCAGTTTATTAATAATCGAAGCGTTTACGTGTGGAATGTTCGGCTCGGCAAGGCCGCTTGCAATAGAAACTGCTTATATCGTGAGTGAAATAAAATTAACTGGACCGATTTCACATTCAAAACCTACTTGCTCTGTACTGTAATTCTACGTCTACCGACTGATCACTTACTGCGAAATCGAGTAACCGTTGATAATTGTAACAACTATATACGAGCAAACTGTGGAACAAACTGCATCTATCAATTTTTTTACCGCTGTCGTTATTTTCCAATTACTCATACATCAACACAAGGAACGCATTCTACATTTCGCCTTAACTTCTGAAAACTATCTTAGATGTTATTGGCAAAGCAATTTTATCTTCCTTATAGTTAGGAGTTAAGTTAAATTAGCCTGTAAGCATCCCACTGCTGGGCAAAGGCCTTATCTTCCTTATGGAAATATAATTCATTGATCCCCTTCGGGACTAATACTTCTAATTTCCCGCAGATATTTCCCTCAAAGCTTCGTGACCATAATATTCTTAACAGCGTATGTTTTGTCACCAGCGGCTATGGGTGCGCCGGCGGTACGGGCGCGATGAGCGGCGGCGGCGAGAACGCGCAGTTCGGCGCCACCGCCGCAATGGTCGCCGCGGCCACCACGGCCGCGATGCAGGACTCGCAGCCCTTCTCGCAGGTAACAATCTCCAACATACACAAAAAAAAACCAGCCCTACCAAATTGATCCGCAATAACATAAGGCATCTTCCACAAAGTTCCTTAACACCATAACTTTGTTCTGTTTCAGATGCAAAACAACATGACTATGGGAAATCCCCAGTATGGCGCGATGAATGGCTACGGCCAACAGCGCAGCCACAACCCCGCCATGACGGGCATGGGAATGGGCGGAAACGGAGGCATGAACGGCATGACCGGCATGGGCCAGATGGGCAACGCGGGGATGAACGGCATGAACCCCATGGCACAAATGGCGAACATGGGCATGCACGCTAACATGATGCCGTCGCAAATGGGGCCGGGCCAGATGACGGGCTCGGCGAAGATGGGCCCCGGCTATCGGCAGCGGCATAACCCCTACCCCTCCGGAACCATGATTATGAGCCGGAAAACCCAATACATGGGCGGACAACCCGGCTTCGGTCCCGGGCAGTACCCCGCCGGTTATGGAAGCCGGCCAGGGTTCCAGGGTCAATACCCACCTCAACAGCCGTTAGGCCCCTCTGGAAACTTCGGCGGCACTATGAGAGGAACGATGAGGCAGGCGACGCCGCCTTACTCAAATCAGGGGCAGTACTTTAACGGTGGCGTGCCGGGGCAGTTTCCTCAGCATCCGAGCGGTAACGGACAGTATGGGGGACAGTACGGAGGACAGTTTGCGCAAGAGGTGGCAATGCGAACCAATATGAGTTACCAGCATAGTCCAGTGCCCGGAAATCCCACCCCGCCTTTAACGCCCGCCAGCAGTATGCCACCTTACATCAGCCCTAACGCTGATGTGAAACCCCATTTTAACGAGCTCAAACCACCGATGGGCATGCAAAGTAAGTTGTTATCAAATTCTTAGTAATTTCTGTACATTCAACTTCAGTTAATGAACGCTATCTAATATTGAAACTTTTATTTTTAGATGACGAGCTCCGGTTAACATTCCCTGTTAGAGATGGTATTATATTACCACCATTTAGGTTAGAACACAATTTAGCAGTTAGCAACCATGTATTCCAATTGAAGCAGACGGTGCATTCAACGTTAGTATGGAGGTAATTTAGTTACATTCCATTTCTATTTATCAAAATATTGTAACTTGATATACAGGGAATATAATAGAGCTGACGAGTATATTTAATTTTCTAGGTCGGACCTTGAGTTACAACTGAAATGCTTCCACCACGAGGATCGGCAGATGAACACGAATTGGCCAGCGAGTGTTCAAGTGTCAGTCAATGCAACACCATTAATCATAGATAGAGGCGAGAACAAATCATCACACAAACCACTGTACCTGAAAGAAGTATGCCAGCCTGGCAGAAATACGATACAAATCACAGTCTCAGCGTGCTGTTGTGTAAGTATCTCGAAAACATGACAAATGAAACTCATATTTAACAATATGGAAAATCTAAATGTATGTATATAACACAGTGCTATAACAAAGTTACTTATATTGTTTCAGTCGCATCTTTTCGTACTACAATTAGTCCATCGGCCGAGCGTCCGAAGTGTCCTCCAAGGGTTACTAAGGAAGAGGCTATTGACTGCGGACCATTGCATCGCTAAAATAAAGATGAACTTCAATCAAACGCCCGCAAACAACAATGGATCCAACACAGCAAACGACAGGGACAGTGTTGAGCAAACCGCCTTAAAAGTGTCATTAAAATGTCCAATCACGTTTAAAAAGATAACGCTACCTGCGCGCGGGCATGAATGCAAACACATACAGTGTTTCGATCTGGAGTCTTATTTACAACTGAACTGCGAACGGGGATCATGGAGATGTCCAGTTTGCAAGTAAGTGACATTTGCCTTTGAACTCTTTCGAATTTATATTTAAACTGTTCTGGTACTAATGGCATTTTTGTTTACAGTAAACCTGCACAGTTAGAAGGCCTAGAAGTTGATCAGTACATGTGGGGCATCCTAAATACGCTAAACACCTCCGATGTGGACGAGGTGACCATCGACAGTGGCGCGAACTGGAAAGCGGCAAAGAGTCCTAACAGTAGTGGCATTAAGGTAAGTAATCTGTACTAAAATATTCTAAAAGAGAGAAAGTATTTATGTATTGAATCAAGTACTAAAGTGACAATGTTATTGCAGCAAGAGGATGACAGCAATGACAACAGTGTCGGAAAGAGAGGCAAAGCGGTATCACCAGGCTCGATGAATATGCCTACGATGAACAACTGGGACATGAATCAAGCGTTATCGCCGTACCTCCCTCCCGACATGAACACCATCGCCAGCGGCTCCATGATCTCCTCGTACAACCAAAGTACACAGAACAGAAATTCCGGGTCGAATAGTCAGAATTATGACTTCGGAATGAACAATGGTCCTGGAAGCAACGAATTCGTAGGCAATGGCCCTCTGTCACACCTCAACGACAGCGTCAACTCCTTAGACCCACTAAACGCGATGGAGAAGAGTCTAAACGAACAGGTACGTAAACATTTCAATGACAAATTCGTTTTCCACTCCAAGTAAAAGGAAATCCAGTTCTTATGTTGGTAATTATTGCGTGTTTAGATGGAAGTTTCCCTTTCAATTACACGGAGTACGTTGTTATTTATACGATACATTAATGTGGGTTTACTACAAATATCAATTTCGAAATAATCTTATGCTAGGTGTTTAACGCATTGGATATTCATTATGACGTTACTAACTACTATACAGTTACTTAGTTCTTATGAAATGAGCTAGGTGGCCGATTGCAATCAACGTTCACTTATGAGGATGTACTCGAACATAAGTATCTTCGCAAAGTTACCAAGTTAATCCAAATGATAAATTTAAATTTGTTTATAGCGTTTCAGTTTCATCACGTTACTTAAAATGTCAAGTCATAATAATGGTTAAAGACCTTTATTTCTCAAAACAGAATACACTTCAATTCAATGTGTATGCATTGAGTTAAACACTAAAATTTCAATAATTGTTATCAAAATGTAAAATATCTTAAGTTGATGTGATGATTAACTTCAGTCAGTCTCTTCTAGACACTTTCTTTTTACTAACTAGGTCATGCAAAGCTCTGCTATAAAAACAATAACTCGACATAGAAATCATCGTTTGCTATATTTTTTCGGGTCTGGGTGTTATGGTACTACCTTCGTATCTGATTTTCATAACTCAAGTGCATTAGCTACTTAGTATTTACTCTGAGATCAGAGCTATAGGTACCAAATGTGAGGTGTCCAATGTTTTAATAAAATATTTCCTCTTCAAACAGATGCCGCACACACCGCACACGCCACACACGCCGGGCTCTGCGCACACGCCGGGCGGCGGCGGCGGCGCGCATACGCCGGGTTCCTCTCACACGCCGGGCCCGCCGTCGGTGGGGCATCACAGCCTGACCGACGTGGACATACCCGCCGACCTTAACTTCGACCCGGCGGCTGTCATTGACGGAGAGGGCACCGATAATCTCAATGTAAGTATATTAGCTTCCGTGCTCTTAAAGTTAGCAGAATGAGACAAAAGACAGGACACAAATGTATAATATAATAGGCTTGTTGACAGTTGACACAACCAATCGTTGATGTACTTTTAATCGACTTTCAAAACGCTATCCTTCCATAGATTTACTATGGCGGTTTAGAAATATGACATTACAGTTTCGTTTTCAGGTGACGCTCTTATTACAGGAGCTATTAAAAATATATTTAAGTAAATTAATAAGAACGATCAATAATTGTACATGGTCATTAATGTTGTATTTTCTTTTAATATTGGAATCTTGGAAGTAAATACAATATTGAAGACCATGTTTTTTTGTGAATAAGGTCACTTTAAGTAAATTATGTAAAGTAACCAGTGTTACATGGGAGATAAATGGTCAATCACGACATGAACATGATTCACATAGATAGCCCTGACGACTGGTAAAATTGAAGTTATCTTGCCTAGATATCTAGGAGACCAGTTGCAACCAAAACCTTGTGTTGCTTGCATTCACCCAAGTGCTCGCTCACTAATAGTTAACACTTATTAAAACCGTTATTTATTTGACTTATCTACAGCAAAAAATACACAATCCTCAAACATTTCGTCACCGATTCGCCATACCGATGGACAGAATTTTCCTATATTTGCTTGTTTGGAGCTTTTTATTATAGCATAGGATTCCTAAGGGAGCAGAACATGTAAAGCATAGCCATTTTTACAGGCCCCATAAACACAATCCCAATTTTACAATCTACAACATGCATGCCTAATTTACCTGTTCTCTCTTCCAGCTGTTGCCAGAGACGAGTGTGGACCCGATGGAGCTGCTTTCGTACTTGGACGCGCCGGCGCTCGGAGAGCTGCTCGCCACGCCCCCCTCCTCGTCCTCCTCGGCCGGGTCGCACCCCCCTCGCGCGCCCTCCTCCGACGACCTGTTAGCGCTCTTCGAGTGAACCTGCAACACACAGTCACATCTCACGGACGCGTAACGAGACCAACGGTACATACCTGTGTCAATTATACTCCTAGGTACGCTTGCACGGGCCATTCCGCAGTCATGGGTTGTCAATTTATGACGACACGACCGCAGCCATTTACTATGATGCTGTCCCGTAAATTGTTGCTAAATGATACTTTCGAGAAATAAGCACGAATGTGGTTATTGATATTTAAAACAATTAAAAATTTCGTGACATCTTTTGGAAAATTGCTCGGGTAAAGTAAAACCTTAACAGTCAGCACAATTGACCGGCAACTCTCGTTACGCGAGCTGTGGGGTTCCTGTGTACTTGCAGCGATGATTTAACTCGCTTTCAGGCTTGAGATGCCCGACATTGTGATACTAGATTTTAGTTCCTTCTCCGCCACCGACTACGTTGAACGTTGAGGACGACCATTGTCAGAATCTCCTAGATAGACACCAGGCTGCAGACAGCTTGACCGCAGCGTTCAACATAGTCGCACTAAACGTCTTGTTCAAACAATGATGTTGGAGAACATTTATTAGGTATTTAGGTAAAGTATTGAGGCGAGGCGTGCGCCGCGTCGGCCATAAACACTGCGGTGTTGTGCATGTATAGTTCCTCGCACCGCCGCAAACGGCGGCGCTACTGAGCTCCTTATATTCTAAACTCTAGCATAAACACAGACACAAATTTTCAATGATAATTCAACTTCTTATTCGATATAATATAGTCGATTAGAGTCTTAGATTTGTGTCCATGATTTGTGAATAATTCGCCGGGTGTAAATAAAGAGTTATTTTATTGTGCTAGTTGGTTTGGTTCCGAGTGCGGGCGGGCGCGTGTATAACGACACCTCCAACGCAAAAGTCGCTAACTTGAAATCGCAAATTTTACAGGAGAGCCGATCGAAACTTCAAATGCGCACTGTGCTTTTACCCTTGAAACTATCACCTTGAAATTTGGCATATGGGCTGTTTTTGACGACTGTATTCAGATCTTTGTGTTGGTTTTATTGAATTATTTACAGATATTAAGATATCACACTTAAAGAATTATGCGTCGGATTTAATAAGTGTTTTTTTATTCAAGTGTCAGTTACAGAGTTTTGTTTCGTAAAAAAATATCTGATAAAGTTAGTAAGTGGCAAATAGGTAGTTATGTAATGGAAGTATGGACGTATTTTATTTTGTAAGTGGTACTTAATGCTTTATGAATAGAACGAGATATTTTTATACTTATAGATACATAGTTTTGTTAGTATGAACTTTGAAGTCTGGACTATGAAGAAGGGTTTCCGACCTAATTGAGGGCTGCGTGGGAGTCTTGTGGTTTTATCAATGTGGTCTAGAATGGACCTATTAAAAACTCTGTAGGACTGGATGGTGACACTAAAATTATCAAAGACTACGTGGGTACTCATATCAAGTACTGGAACGCAATAAAAGTTTTTATAGACCAAGACGAGCGACACCAGCGAGATCACACATAGTGGTAATTGGGGTCAAGATTAAGAAAGGAAAACCGCTTAAGTATTTCGGCTTGATGGACGCTGCAAGTTCACCGCCCATTTTGAAAGTAAGCTGCTGGGGCACTGAGCAGACTAATGCCGAACATTGGTGGGACTGCTGCCTGCTAGTAGGCGCTTTTTTGCCAATATGGGTGCTCTGCGGTCCATGGCGTTAAACATGCCCCTATTTACAAGGACAGCAAAATGCTCTTGCGTAAAGTACAGCGCATTGTAGCGCTGAGAGTAATATCGTACAGTAGCGGAAAATGCAGCTGCTGCCATGGCCGTTTTGTAAGTTTAGCCCTCGATGCCGAGGTTTTAGCCACCGTCTTTGAGTGGCGCGAGAAACAAAAGTCTCTGGACTTAAGGCCAGAACCCCGAGAAGTTGAGGTGGAGCGCCTCAAATTGAAGGACGAGGCTCTGCAGATATGGGACCTACAGCTAATCAATTGTAACGTGGGCACCGCATTACACATAGACAGGTCATAGGTTCTGTTACATGTGTTATATAAAATTCTTTAGGCATGTTTTTTATTTATGTAACCATTTGGTAAAAAAGTTAATTCAAAATGACCCCCGCGATTTTGAATACAGGCCTTCGATCTGCGCGGCCAGTCGTCTATCGCAGCACGAACGAGGTCCATGTATATATCGGCGGCTGCCTTAATCAAGGATGCCTTGAGTGACTCCAAATCAGGATGAGGCTTTGAGCAGGCCCTTTCCTCTAAGTGTTGTCATATCTTGTAATCTAACGGACTCAAATCTGGACTGGAGGAGGGCCAGTCTTCGTGCCGGATGAAGTCGATTTCACGCGCCACCAGCCAGTCTTGTGTGCTTTTCACTCTATGAGCTGGCGCAGAAACTTGTTGGAATACCCAGTGCCTGTTATTAAACATGGTATGAGAAACAGGTTCCACAAGATTTTTGAGGACTGTATTTTGATACACAACTGCATTAGTTTTTACGCCTTTCTCACAAAAATGCACTTCAGTTAAGCCCTAATAAGAGACTCGACTCCCTACCAAACCATGAGCGAGAATGGAAAATGACCTCGTTGGACACGCGGAATACGGTTGCTCGCTACTTCACTGTTGTGTACGTACACTTTATCATTTTGTTTGTTGTAGCTCTCTTCCACGGTGAATTTTTTTTTCATCAGAAAAAAATTCCCGATGCTTTTTTCCCGCGTACCGCTTCAACAAAGCGCGGCATCGCTTCATTCTCAGGTCCAATAAACGTACGTCTAAATGATGTTCTAATGTTTTCGATATTCCCTAAACCCTAAGTCTTCATTTAACACCCTTTTCACCGTAGTTCTGCTTAACCCCATCTGAAGGGCCAACAGTTTCTGCTTACCTATGGGATTTCTTTGAATTCGCGCCTTCACAGTTTTTATAACTGCTGGAGTGCTAAAAGAGCGAGGGCGACCAGTTCTTGACCTGTCATCTACAATATACACTATACTACGATACATTGAAGACCATTGTATCATTTTATGGTACGATAAACGAATCTTTTGGTTATATTCAAATTTTTCAGTAAGTCGAAAATCTGAATTGGCGCGTAACCGCAACGATGCTACGCAAAAACCGCGACACGGTCTTCTTTAAGTGTCCACTCCTATTTAAAAATCAGAAAAATTCTAAAAAGTACACAATTTATTATCATGAAATATTTAAATTTGAATTCAATAAACTTTTTTGTGGCCAGCATTCTAAAATCAAAAGCTTTTATTGTGTGACAGAACTAATGACCTCACTATGTATATTTGCTCGCTGCTATACTTTGCTCGAGGGATGTGTGAAGCGCCAACATGAACGCCTTACACACCAAGCTACTAATCAGAGTTTAACAGGCTACGACTGATTTGGCAAATACCTGCACCGCATCAACAGTGATCCAGAACCAATCTCCCAGAAAGAGGCGGCGAGAGGTAGCGAAAGGCTTCAGCTAACGCACCGATGATTCGTCGCCGACTTCCTGGGAACCGAATAAGGCTTGAAGCTCTTCACCTGTAACTCTTAGATGGGTCTCGAGAGGTCGACAAGGTCATGTTTGCTGCTCGCTAAAGGAGACCGATGACGGTGGTGTGTGTGTCCCATACGCCGTCAGCTGGATAACAGGATAAATAATTTTCTCCTGAATACAGGTGGAGCTTGCAAACTACGAGTCACAATCAAAGGCGAGGCTGCAAAGAATGAAGCTGAGCTAAGGATTACCCGTAGCTTCCCCCTCATAAATGGCATCGAAAAACACTGACTGGTTTTTAGTGGGTACACATGTTGAGTTTTGAGTGAGATCAGAAGATCTCACTAGCAGAAGCTAACTGATCTTCCGTAACATTGACACCATCATTTTCAAATACAAGTATGTAATTATTCGGCCAAAATATTTTCTCTTTTTCTGAGAAGTGTGGAACAGGTGACTCTGAAAAAGTAATAACACTTAGGGGGCAAGCTAAAATTTGTTTTACCACGTAAGTATACTTAAGTGTCAGATACAAAATATATCGAATTAACTTATCCGAAGCAAAACAACCTAAGTGATACTTAAATAATATTTTTTAAATAAACCTCCAATGCATAAGTGTGTAAGCGGCAATTAGAACCAAAAGTATAGTAAAGCCATCGGCGCATAAGCCTGTAAGTGTCAGTTAAAGCAAAAAACATTATAAATCTTCCGTAGCAAAACTCTTTAAGTGACAAGCGTCATTATGAATTACGAAACATAACTCTGTAACTGGTCTAGTTACGTGTATTTGCGTCGGATTAGTAGAATTTAATAGATTGCCGTAAGTTTTACCTCTAAATACCACAAAAAACAAGCAGTGTACAAAACTTTATGTTAGTACAATATTAATACAGGGGAAAAATCTATACATATAATTATTATAATAAATCATCTCATTAAACTTACTCGGATTTTGTATTTAACTGGAACCCCCCACATTTGTATTTATTGTCTTTTGGACCAAACAAGTGTTTTTTAGATCATCTTTGAATTGTATCCTTTTTGAGCACATGTTTGTATTCACTGCCTAGCCGTTTTTTTTCTTTTAATCACATTACACTTGAGTACACACTTGCATCGTAGGCTTTCCGGTGCGATACTGACGAAGTGACAGATATCCCCCCCGGTCCGCTTCAATACGCCCCGCGCATACGCGGTTAACTAACAGCTAGGCAGATATGCAGGGAACACTTTTTCTAGATAGACACATATACAACTGTAAACTACAAATATTAATGAGAATCTTAAAAAAAATTGAATTCCACCTTATAAAACCGACCTCGGAGAACACAAAAATACTAAAATCGTATTTCTCGATAACTAACAGTTACAGAGTTTTGCGAGGGAGGTGTCGATAAATAGAGTAAGCATCCCTGACCCGCTCGGAGGCATTATGAATCTTATAGTTCCTATTGGATGCGAGCGAACTATAATGTTCAATTGTCATTAATTGTAAAATATTCCTTGACGTTTTTGCATATTCTGCATTTTTTAAATGGTAAGAAATGATAGGATTAGTGAGTATAGCGCTACTCGCATAATGGGTGATATAATCTAAATGAGTTGTTTGAAATCAACAAATTAAATGGTAACAAATTAGTTACAAAACTATATTGTAAATGTGAGTGCAAAAATGAACTCTGTTAAATTATTTTGCGTTATGTGAATCGAAGAATGATAGAATATATTTTAATTTCTATATAAATAATAATGAACTGTATTATTTGTAAATATGAATTTAGTTAAGAATATTATATTACCTAGTTATATTTAAGAGAACATGGCAGATACTTATATGACGGCCAGTTTAGTATAGTATTACTAAAAATTAAATAAAAACTACACATGGTTTTACATGTACATAATACAAAATACCATTATAATTCAAGGCTACATGCATTCAGAGTACAGAGTCACTGACTAATCTCGAAGGACCATGCAGATCTCATTATTAAAATTTACAACTCAATAAAATACTTAACTGTTTTATCCATTTTTATCAATTTTATAGTTTACTTATAATATTATACTATCAAAGCGATCTCAACGCATTTTATTTATAAATATTTCTTGTAAATCCAGGCATAGTTAAATACTCTACCTAGAAAATATTTGATCTAGATCTCAAGATTACTTTTCAAGAAAATTATTTCTTCTCCCAAAACTCCATCATCATCACAATGCAATAGTAGTATTAAAATAATAACAGTTATAGTAATTTTATTCATTTTTAGACAAATATTTATAAAAATAAGTTAAAGTAAAATATATATATATATATTTAATAATGTCCGAGAACATGGTTGGTTACATACATGAATTTGTTCTGTGCTCTGAAACACTCTTCTTTCCACAAATGCAAACATGCCAATATACATTAGTGAAATCCCAATTATGCTCATCTTAATTTTGACTTTACTCATTTAAATTAACTACGAGTATAAGCAAATGTTTATGGTAGACAAAAAATATGTTTTATGAAACAGAAGATTAAATATTCAGTATTCTTTTAATTCAGGAAGAAATTAAGATGAGTACTATTTGGACCAGTTTCTTAATTCACATATTTTCAAATGTTTTCATTTCAATCTTGACATGGAATTGTACTTTTCTTAATTGGATACTTTATAATGATAATAATTATTGTGAATATCATGCATGAATGTCAACAATAATGAAATTCTAAATGGAATTAAGTTCCCATAAAATTTTAATCATTACTCCATAATTCATTTAGGTGTTGTAAAATTATCAAACATGTACTGTTACTGTTTATAAGATTTAAAATAACAGTTTATAAAGTATCTCTAACTTAGAGTTGTATGTAAAACTGTCAATCTTTTCACTAACTTATGTAAAAAATTGGTGATTTGCGCATCTTTACTTCAAGCTATGAATATGGACGCCTCTTTAGAGTTAGTCAAACTATTACGAAAAACAATAAAATTAGTATTATACAAAGCAGTGGTCAATTATTCTGACAGATGGTGAGAACAAAATATGGTAGTTAACTTACCAACAATTATTTGTTTGCAATAACTTAAAGGAGCATTTGTCACGTGTCTAGTTGATCACAGCTTTACCATAAAAATATATACTTTTAAGGGACCTTCAATTCCAGTTAGCTAGTTCTATTTATTGTAGTAGTATTGCTGTTGGATGGATCATCATACCGATTTTTGTGAGACCAAATAGTAATTTTTTACACATTTACCTGTTTTAGGTAATTTAAATAATGAATTTCTTTATATAAAAGCGAAAATATCACAAAAAATTTATAGCATATCACATTAAAAGCACAAAAATCAACATGAGTGATCCATCCAAATGAGTATATGATTACAATATATTTTGTTGAAAATTATAATGAACTGCTGTGGAGTAGTAGATTTTGTGCTCGTACAAATATTAAACAGCATTTGGAAATAAGTGAAAGAAGATTCTAAATAAGATAAAATGATGAGAACCATGACCCAAGTTCATGCAGCCAAACTGTACCTACTGTAGTTTAAATTTTAAATTTAATGTGAACATTTTAGCAATCAGATTGATACCCACTGAAATACATTTCGAAATGTGTAAAATGAAAAACATAACATTTTTATGTTATTGAAAATAAAATGAATCCAAAAAATTATGTAGTCTCTGTTTTATTTAAATACTCATTGATTATGTTGACTTAAATTAAGACATTGCAAGTATCAATATAATTTGGAAAAACCAACCATCCTTATTTAAAAACCTCTAATAGGTCTTCTTAATCTAATAGGTAGGTCAGTTGAGACTTGAGACAGAACCGGAAAAAACTAATAAGTACCTAATGTCTTTGTATTTTATTCCTAGTTCATCAAAAATCTACACTATTGAGTAAGTAATCACAACACTAGGTACACTAACATCTACAGACACTGGGTAAGTTGATAGTGTTAACAGAAACAGTGACATTACAGTTATAACAAAAAAAAAACAGAGAAGCTCAGTAGAATAGGTTTTGAAGAATAAACCCATTACACTTATTGAATGAACAGCCTGATAGATTCTACTTTTAAATATTTATTACCAATAAACACACTATATAAGAAAATGTCTGCCAAACTGCTAATCAGTTTGTCGGCAGTAGTTCTCGTCCTAGTCGTTGTTTAAAACAACAATCATTTGTTTAGGCGGCCGGATTCAGTGGCTGAAGTAGGTATCATCTATTTTCATTTCATCTTAATAAATAAAATTCATTAGAAGGTAAGTATAGCTGGCTGTAAATGCTCAATAGTAAAACCTATAGAAACCACGGTCACTAACCAGGTAGGTACAGAATCGAACACATTAATCATGATAACTTCAAGATTGTAGAGATGGTCTCTACCATCTCTTTTTTTAGGGTTCCGTAGCCGAATGGCAAAAAACGGAACCCTTATAGTTTCGTCAAGTCTGTCTGTCTGTCTGTCTTTCTGTCTGTCTGTCTGTCTGTCTGTCTGTCTGTCTGTCTGTCTGTCTGTCCGTCCGTATGTCACAGCCACTTTATTCTGAAACTATTAGCATCACACACCTGAAACTTGGTAGGTAGGTGTATCTTGTTCACCGCTTTCCGATTCAGATACAAAAAGTAAGAAAAAATTATATTTAAGGGGGGGCTCCCATACATGAAACTAAAACCTAAAATTTTTTTTTTACTCCAACCTATGCATGTGTGGTGTCTATGGATAGGTCTTTGAAAATGATGTTGAGGTTTATAAAACCATTTTTTCCAAAAGTGTAAGGTTTGAGATATAGACGCTTCCAAAGTGGTAAAATGGGCGTCCCCCCCCCATCTAACTTTTGAACTAAGAAAGTGAAAATTTTGAAAAAAATATATGATGTAGATTTCAACAAAAACTTGCAACGAAAATGGTTTGAAGGAGATCGAACCAGTAGTTTTTGAGATATTGCACATTTTTATCAACCGCAAATATAACTTTGTTTTTCATACAAACACTATGAAAAACAAAGTTATTTTTGCTGTCGCAATAAATTGTGATGTTTTCGTTTAGTGACAGTAAGTGGACCCTGAATTCAGTTAAGGGTGGCACGGAACCCTCAGTGCGCGGGTCCGACACGCACTTAACCGGTTTTTTATTTTGACTCTTCAAAATAGAACAAAGTTTCTAAAAAGTAAGAAATACTTCCTACGTTGGTACTACGTACCTTGATATTCAGTTGAGTTGAACCTTGATATCCAAATGAAGTTTAGTGGCTTTTGCAAAAAACAATTACCTTTTTCTTCGGGATCTACTTAAATAAGAAGCAAAGCAAATAGGACGGCGGCCACGGCGCCGGCACAGTAAAACGCCGCAAGCAAACATGTCACCAAATACACCAGTTCACCATCACCACCACCGGATAACCGGACAAGACGGACGGACGGACGACGCGGACCGGAAGCCGATTAGCCGAGCCGAGCCGGAACTTCTTGCCGGGTCCGGAAGTAGTAGATATTAACAAACAAACTGTCAAATTCTGTCAATGTTTTTTTTAATACCAGTTACATAATTTAAATTACCTCCTTCATAGAGTAAAATGAGAAAATCTAAATTGACGGGGCTTAAGAATGAATACCTCCTTTTCTAAAAAGAAAACCGTACTTATAAAAAATAAAATCGTATTTTCTTTTTGCTTATTGAACTCTTCTGTTTTCAATAAAAATGAAGTCAATATCTGTTGATCTTGATTTTTCAATGTAGGGACAGCGAACACAATACTTATTCGTATCTCATATGAAAGGTTTTTTATCTAGTAATCTTATCAATTGATTACATTAAAACGTCTGAGTCTGTTTGGGTAAATAGCTAGGCTAGGTATGAGACTAGCACCCGCGTAAAATATATGTATAGCTTGCCACTGAAACGTCACGTTTGCATTGCCTACAAAATGTTCGAAATTGTGGCCCCCACTAGTTGCCTAATGTACGCTTGTTCATAAGTCATAGCTTCATAAGGAATCCTTGTTGGAATGACTGGTACATAAGAATCATTTATGTACGCAACGCTCTAAGTCCTACTTAACTTGATCAAATAGAGTGAGCTAGGTGAAAGCTTGCTCTTTAGAGATGAAATTATAATTGGGAGCCCTGCGCCGATAAAATGAATAAAGATGACAATCCATTAAATCAAGCCACGCTTGCCGCTTCGCCACGTATAATTATGCTAAACTAAACTCAGTACATCGAAAAACAGAGAACAAGGATTTTTTCGTAGTTGGTATTGCTCCGCCGGTATCGAGTAGAAAATTCATCATCGAGTTATATTGGGTGGTGTTTATTGCACCAAACTTTACGGAATAAAGTAACAAATAGGCAGGTTAATATCAGTAAAACGATAGTTTTTTTTTAATAATGTTGCGTGAGCAAGAAAATATAAATATACAAGAATTATTAAAACCAAGTAAAATAACTAACATTGGATTTCGATTCTAAATGATGACCGGGGCGAGCTCATAAGAGTCGTCTGAAACCGGATTAACCTGCCCAGTTAAATGTGATACATACTTGCAGAATTTACACAATCTTTTTTATTCTGGGTAATCTTTTATATCGGTTACTTACAAGGACGGGGCTTTTGTTCTATTTATAAACAAGAACAAACTAGACCCTTAAAAATTTAGTAGCCTGCAGGCAGTGCTCCAGCTTTCAGGTTCTTGGCTGTTTGTAAGAGGGTGCTGTTAGCGACGCTGGCTGTTGTTTGTATGTAGATCATAGTAAGTGTTGCTACAATTAAATTAAATTTGTCCCATACAATATTACGTAAAGATTTTCACTACAGCGATCGCTTTACACAGTCTCATAATATTTTATCGTGTGACGTTAAGTTTGTTAATCGCATATTTAATCTTAATCTCATTGCATTCAAACCGTCTCCATAAATGCTTTCCCTACCTGACTATTTATTACAAAATAGAAAATCAAATACTTTATTTTACCTTAAATTCATTAGTTATTCTTATGTAAGGTAAGGCATTTGAAATTATTAGTTTAAAAAAATGATTATTGTGCTTACTGAGATACTCTTTTTGTTAGTATTTACTAGTCAAATCAAATCAATCATTTATTTGCTTAGAATAGAGTATACAAACGTTTGATCTTAAATATTTATAGCAGTGTGTGTATTCCGCCTGCACGCAGGCATGCAAACATTAGCTTAGGCTTCTTCTTCTTAAACTTAAGAGCTTCGCTCTTGTCGGTGGAGAAATTGCCATTCTTTTCTTTTGTTTGCCTTTTTCTTAACCTTCTGATATGACATTATCACATTTACTTTTTCCTTGACTTGGTCGAAATGACTTCTCCTATGCTAGGCTACGCATTTTAATTCAATAAGACATTAAAATTATAACAAATAATAAAATACTAAGCTGCTTTTTGCACATCACATAACTTAGTCGGTTATATTTGAAAGTTCCTTTGATTGTGGGTAAAAGCATTTTACTAGCAACACTGACATATTCGCACACGCAGCGCAGCGAATGCCGAGCGAGCGAAGCCTTCTCTTCCTTGCGCGCACGCACGCACACATACACACTTGTGCCAGCAGACTGCTCGCTCGTTCTCTCGCTTTGTAAACACGTACTGGCCGCGGGGCCGCCCAATAAGCAAGTTTGTACGCAAGCATAGCATAGACACAGACAGTCGATAGTCGGCGGGTGCAAGGCAGGTATAGTGCCTTGTTGTGATACCGGTCGGACGACAAACAAAAACGATCGAACGAACGCCTCTACAAAACGAACATTACTGTATTAAAATTTATCCTCTAACTGTAATCCTATGTTCTGTATTAATTCGTGTTGTGTCAGCTATTTTGGAATGCAATGCAATGTGAATAACTTCAAGTCAAGTGCACAACGGTATTGAAGAACCAGATTTTGTTCAGTAAAATCTGTTAGGGACACGTATTTATTTATAGGTGTGTAGAACCGTGGGTGACCGTTGACTACACTTCTTTTGTTTTCCATGCATCATTGGACACCATATAAAACTACTGGTAAGTTCTGTTTAAAATTCCACCTATTAAGTATCTACATCTCCCTTGGTATTTCTATTAAAGTAAAACTGCAATCTTAAAAAGTTAATGCACCTCAGTTACCTAGCAAAGTAAATCATTCTCAGTTTTCCTAATAGAAGGCCCGTGAAGGATCTTGTAGGTAAGTAATTAAATTACACAAAAATAAGTTCTAGAAAGCAGGCCCGGCTACCTGCCTGAGCCCAAGTTACACCTTCTTCCACCCACCGAGTGTTGTTGGGACACTAAGGGTCTGAGACTAGGTTTTATTGCGGACTTAATCGTGGCGATTTAGCACTCACTCGGTTTTAGGGATCCGGAGACTCTTTTAGCTCTCTTTATTGAACAAATTTGCACTCTCAGCTAAGTCACAGAATATATAAGCTAAGTACTCCTTCATTTCTTTAAAAAAAATCTATAAAGTTTGAGTTTAGGATGACCAACATTATTCATTGTTTTACGTGTGTAAAATGGTTAACAAAGTCGGCGATTTAACGGTTTTGTTAGGTGTCTAAAGGCTGACGCACTAAAATCGGACAGGCAGACAAAAAAGGCGCGGGCGCGCTATCTGTGATAAGCTTGCAAAAGAAGGGAGGGAAGGGTTTTGGCTCGTCTCAATCTCAGGTATATATAGAGAGACGGAGACTTCGCGTATAGTACGTGTTATCTGAATGGTTTCCTGATAAAAAGTTAAAAGCAAACATCGAATTATCATAAAGTTATTTGTTAGTGGCTTAATTACTAACTTTGATCGGTGCAGTTCATACAAGTAGATGAACTTATGGAATGGTAGGTATTATGAAATTTATGAACTTGCCTATTATTTATTCTGTTCAAGCCATTTCTGCTCATCATAGTAGCTTACCACCTAACTAATACCATTCTGGGTCAACCACAATAGATTTTTTTGCTGCAAGATTGCTTGGTCAAATTCTAATAATAGGTCTTAAAAATAGTTTAGAGCTAATACTAATTAATGGGTATCTATCTTAAAAACTAAGTGAGAAAACAAAATAAGTAAGTTATGTTTAACTAAACTAAAGTAGCTAGCTATTAGACAAGACAGGCTAAAGAATGCTGTAAAGTTTTAAATTTTTGACTTTATAATCTAACCATTGAGCAAGTAGGTAATCACTTATGATTATTTTTAAATAAAATCCTTTACATTTTCTTTTGAAATTGAATAGTTCTTAAACGCATTCTGCTGTGCTAGCAAAAAAAACTCAAGCATCAGGTCATTAAGTCCTCGCTGTAAGTGAATCTGTTGAAATACTTAAAAACTTTAATTAAAATAAGCATCTGCCTTTCACTAAAGCTGCAGACAACTATTAAACCTGCAAACAATGTTACATGGTAACAAATATTGTCAAAATTCTCTTCTCTTAAAAAAATATCTCATATATTTTTTTTATGTAGGCCCTAGATGGCAAGCTTAAAGTGTAAAAGTGCCTTTTGAGTGTGGGATATAATATATTAATATATATTTTCTTAGTTTGGTATGAGATCGCCCACCATTGTGGAGGGCGGAAATTCGCTTTTGGGACACGCTGTATACAAGTAATTAGGCAGCTTTAGGCATTAAAAGGTGACCTCTTAAAATTAATTATTCTAATGACTGCTGTACAGTGGACCACAACATTAATCTTGATGTTAAATTCCTGCGTTTAGAATGTGTCACTATCCTTGGAATCGATAATTGTGTGTGGTGTTACTTATTGTGATACCTATTATACCTACTTGTATTAATTTACCTGCTACTGCAACATAGTATTCGAGGCAAATCATTTATTCGCATGATATTTCATCTCTACATGGTGCGTGACATTTATTAAAACGCTATTCTTTTGTTAATCGTTGATGGAGCAGATGCAAATTGCAAAGGCGAAACTACGATATCAGAGTAGTAATAATGTGTATGGTTGCGGCAATTTGATTTTAAAAACAAGTCGTCTGCCGTCCATTAACAATAAGAAACGTGATAGTTGTTTCTTCTGCAGTAGCGTTTCGAAAGCGAAACCCCATCAGAATAATTGCATTTGCGCAACAAACCTTCAGGTTAAAGACTCCGCTATTGCATTGGTTCTTAACTCATTACATAAAATATAGCCCCTGTAACTACTTATAACTTTTGTCGTAGGTACTGTTAACTGAGCCTATACCTAGTTTTTTTCTGAATATTGAAAAATAAGTTCTAGAATTTTAGTTAAGTAAGAAAAGTCTGTTCAACTTGGTTCAAACACAATAGTCTAAGCTACTAAGGATAAGTAGGCCCACATTGTTTTTGCTAATTGCACTTTTGATATCGACACACTAGAGTCTACACTTATGGTGTACCTTAAGCTGATGATGACTCAAATCGTGACTCAAGTCAAATAACTTAGTGATTCATCACTTGATGGGAAAAAACGTGTCCTGTGCTTTGTAACTTTCTCTACTTGCAAAAGTTGCAAATATCTTGAGATAATAGCTGAAATTGGATTTAGAATTTGGATTTGATTTCTTATACGTAGGTACAGAGTTTGATTTAATCTTTGATTATTTATAAATCAGAACGGAAAAAATATTAACTGGGCATTGCTCGAGTTATGAATATTGCATTAGCCTGGTTACTAAGGTGCACCTGAGACCTGCCGGTTGCAGATATGAGCGCGATTGCATCACTGGCCATTGCAATAAACTGCAATGCAATCATTTAAAACCTACTCACTGTTTGCTCTGGTACCAATTTAATAAGTTACTGGTTGAAATTATTTATTTATTTTACTACCACCTGGAGCCCTATTTTTGAATCATTCGCTTCAAGATGGCGAGTGATTTTCGTTCGACGTAGTGTCAAAAGTCATAGAAAAAAAAATCGTTTTCGAACGAAAATCACACGCCATATCCAAGCGAGTGATTCAAAAATAGGGGCCCTGAGTTGTTATAAGTTGCGAATAGTTTGTAGCAGTCGGCAACTCTGCGATCCTCAATACCCGCTTGTAATTTTGTCTACCTTTATAGCATCTTACGTAGTAAAATATGTAGTGCTGCATTATAATGTATTACCTATGCTTGGTGGTCGTAAATGGGTAACCGTAAAGGTCTACTAAGGTTAGTACTTTTCCTACAACAGCATAGGTATGTTAGTAGGAACCTTAATTTTATCTCCTTAAATATCCTTCTTTTTGTATTTCCTAATATATTTTTTACCTACTGATTAAATGATCACTAACCTTCCGTCATATCCGCCTCCAACCAAAGGACGTAAGTCATAAATTCCACAATATTATTAACTTTAAAAAATCTAGTTCCCCAATACTGGCTGGTAGCGGTCGCATTACGTATGCAACGCAGGCCGACGCATGGCCGCAGGACATTGCACCCAGCCCGCTCCTTTCCTCGCGTCTTCGTGGTAGGGCTGCCGATTAAAAAGCTTAGCTGAGACTTGAGGGCTTTGTTTGAGGCGCAAAAACTCGTTATTAAATTAAATGGCTCGATGTAGACACGCAAGTAGGATTAAATCATAGCGAAATGTCACCTATGCTGTGTGATCTATTTATTGCTATTTGCATTCTCTATCATTTTTGGTCAGCTCTCCTCAGTCGTTCATCAGACTAGGTATGCTAAGTAGTGACTTACACCGGTTACAAAGTTTGACCGACTGTTGGTCCTGCTGATGACTGACGATACGCCTTGAATTTGACGTTCGTATGGTCGGTCGAGCTCTGTAAGGTCTTCGACCGACGGACAGTCGAGCTGTAACCGCCATTAGTTCTTTAATTTACTGTCATACTTAATTTCACTGTGCAACAAAGTTTGCGTCGTAAGACGGCTTCAGCTTTTCGCCGGGGCAAAAAATAATAAATAATTAATCAACTACAACTTTGAAATTGAATTTATAGATAGTAATATTATTATTTTCCTCGTAACATCATTATGGTATCTCGGTAAATCTTAGTTAAGAATAAATGGTTCTAATTTAATCCAGCAGTTTATTTAAACAAATGGCAGCCCTAGTGCTCAGCCGCAAGGTATCTATCGCCAGTAGCCACGTATTCGTTCGTATTGCTATTGCTAAAGTATATAAACCTGTATCAGCTTATGCGCACATAAAACGATCTCTTTTGTGAGGGTGAAGCTTATCGAAGCTACTTCAGTTCATTCGATCTTAAAAGCGTTTCTTTTGAAATTAATAATATTGATCTCCACTCTATGTTGTTGAAGTAATCACTTGGCATGCTTTGCTTCAGTTCAAGTCAATTGATGCAACAATTTACGAATCCGTTAACAGTATTTTAAACTTTATTTTTTGAGTATATTTGTTCCAAAAAACAAATTAATGGCTTTAACTAATCTTTACCGTTTATAATGCAGAAAGTGAAAATATACATTTTTTTCAACATAGAGAGCGTGTCATAGTGGTACTATTAATTAACTACTAGCTTTTGCCCGCGACTTCGTCCGCGTGGAATAGTGACTTCTTTCTCCCGTTTTTTCCACATTTACCACTATATCTTTGCTCCTATTGGTCGTAGCGTGATGTTATATAGCCTATAGCCTTCCTCGATAACTGGACTATCCAACACAAAAAGAATTATTCAATTCGAACCAGTAGTTTCGGAGATTAGCGCGTTCAAACAAACAAACAAACAAACTCTACAGCTTTATAATATTAGTATAGATGAGCACTGACTTGCGAAGGTTTAACAACAAATGTTAAATTGTATACTACAATCTGACCTCTCCGTGCCTGACCTCTCAACCTGAATATGTACATCAATATCGTGCTTCCACTGCCATACAATTAATGGTAAAATATCAAGTAGCACTCAAATTTGGCTTTTAAAACTTACTGAATAAGACCTAATACCATACAATCTTACTTCTGCAGTCTAATATTTATTTTATTTAACCTAATTGTAATTCAAACCCTGCATTTAAGATCCTAAAGGTTATTTTACACTGCAATGTGCATATTTTAAGCTAGAGTAGGCCGATGTTCAACTGCCACTCACGTACTCGAACAGTTACAATATCATATTTTGGCACACTGGTTCCAATAACCAAAGTGAAATAAGATCTGTAGCAGTAAATTGAATGCAAATGAACTCCAATACCTTTCGTTTTTTTTCACTTTAGTTGTAGAACAATATCAAGCACTATATCCGATTTGAATCGTAATTGTAGTGTTGACCGTATTTTTTTTATAGTTATATCACTGCTGCTTACTGAAATAACAAACAATTGTTTTTGATAAAATACTTTCATACATTCAGATTTTATTTTGGGGTAAAGTGCAGCCGACTTGAGTTTTCAAACAGAAACGTATTGAACATATTATTATTGAAAACATATAAATTACATGCTCATCAAAAGTAACTGTAAATAATTCATATCTGGTCTGGTACTATCTAAAACGTCTATCCATCCATATTATCCCAACATAGACAGGCAACCACCAACTGGTACATTCCGTTATTTCCTACAAATCGACGCGCATACTAAACTAACCTAACACCTCGGTTCCTTTAGATTAACTCGCAAACAAATATCAACCTTCTAAATGAATGTATAAATTATATCGAATAGTTGATAATCTCAGATTTTTATATTTATGGACTAAAAAGTTTTCATCACGTAAGTTTCATTCTAAATTAAATATAAATTGCCAATTAATGTTACATCGGCCACCGGATTTATTATTACTGTTATTATCTGATTGTGACACAGGCAGGGAGTAAACTAAGCCAAGAATCTGATGAGGCAACAACAACAAGACTTTGTCTTTGAACAGTGGCCAATAAAGATCCATTGGCTTGTGCCTTCGATCAATTGATCGTTGCAAGCTTTACACCACGATAACGAGCGTTTCTAAGGCGAAGAATACACCAAATCATTTCTTGATATTTTTTTTTGTAACTTTTCATTTCAATTTGCTGCCTCAAGTAAACCTTGCATGATTTAGGAGAAGTCTTAATGTATTTTGTGTAGATCAAGTTGGAACTTATGGTCATATAGGTATATCCTATTGCAATTATGTAGAAACACCAGACACGTAGGTAGTAGGTACTTGTTAATGGCATAGATGATCCTATCGACACAAAAATTTTCGAGAAGATGGTAACAAATCAAAGAAGACCAATAGGAGTGTCTAGTGCATGGACGTCTTTAGATCTACATTTTATAATCACAGCCTTAATTACCCGATACATAACCTAAATCTTGTAACGATCATTTATAATAATCACTGTGATCAATTATCTCATGCCATATTCGAAAGATTCCATGCTAATGGTCTACAGTTGAAGTGTGATTAAACCAAATTAACGAAAGGAAACACACAACTTAGCAATCCTTTTACGGATTACAATCTATTGAGTATTAAACTAAATACATAGAAATAATTATACGTAGTTACTTAACCGCAAGCACGGGGTCTCATTCGGAACATAGGTTTCATAGCTTGTAAATTTTCTCGATAGATGGCGCTACCCGTCTGGCCATCGGAGAAACGATTTATTAATTTGGATTAAAAACCTAAAATACATGAAGATAATATCCAAAAAAAATGTAAATAAAGATTTTTAGCCGTTTAAAACAGATAAAACTTAAAACTACCCAATTTTTTCTCAAAAAGTAAAAATGTTGTAAATATCATAAAAGCACAATTAAAAGCATGCTTAAACGACCATAGAGCCCTCTGTCGGTATATGGTAGAACTTTGCGGCATATTTATGAGGTGGTAATAGATGGCGCATTTTCATAGACCGTTTTTGTTTGTCCATTGATTATAATGCAACTTTAAAAACTAAGCAAGTACGAATTAGGTTATGCAATTTATTTTGATAGGCCACTGGGCGGTGGAGTAAACAAAATAATGTTTATAACCGCATCCGTGAGCGTTTAAATTAAACATTGGTAGGTTTATTGTAACAATAGGATATAGGTAAAATATTTAAATAGTTTTATAACATTCGAAGATTTCTGAACATCATCACATGAACATAAATAACCAACAAAAAGGCAATTCTAGCACTTTACGGTTTTCTCCGAAACTTTGTTGTCTGTATTTCCACAGATTTCATAAGTAATTGGCGTTGACTGTTTTTAAACGTTTGCAGTTTTCAAAATGTCAAAGGTTATTGCACAATGATAATTGATAATATTGATTGATAATAATAACTGTTTAATCGTCATCACCACGACGTTGGTTTTGTTGTCAATGATGAAGATTTAGGGTGACCATGACTAACAGTTTGGTAGGACAAATTGGATTTTATTTAAGAAATTAAGCATGATAACAATACTAGCAACAAAGACTAACTTGTTAAACATGTGCTTCTACACTAAGATGTCCCTTAGTGCTAACGATTTCATAAAGATATGTATAATCCGTTTTTTATTGCTTGTCAAATATTGTACACATTTTTTTTCTTTTAAAGAATATCAGTTAACGAAATCAGTAAAAAAAGTAACATTCATTAACTATTTGATTTAAAAAGATCTCAAGTGTTCAACGATAAATTACCTAATGCAGGTTGTGATTGTTGTGTTAAAAAGAATGATTTCGTTAATAAGTAATTTCAATATTGTTTACAATATTCGACAAGCAAAGAAAAACTGACGTTTTATCCAAACACTGACCGCGCCGTAAGTTGCTTGGCATCGGTATTAATACTGCCACCACTGTGCTACGATCGAGCACCTCTTCTTTCTATTTTCGTATCATAATATAATCAAAATAAAACATTTAAATCACTCAATGTTAAATATGAATGTTTTCAGATTGACAATAGCAATTACTCTGTCACACTTCCAAGAGTCATCCGGATACCAGATTCGATGAGCATTGAAACAGGTGCATAACCTAAAAAAAATGTTTCTACAGGGATTTTCTATATTTTTCGTTTGAGAATCTCAATTTTTTGTAATTCACTGTAGCAAACGTCTTTCAAGTGACTATTATCACGCGGTCACACATATTGTATTTGCACTGCCTTTAATCACTTTTTCCAGACACGAATTCGCTACTTGACGCCATTTTGTTTTGCTCAGCCGTGGCACGTAAAAGAACTAAATTAAAAAAAATCGGCATTATGCAAACTGCGTTTCAATTGTACCTACATAAATGTTGCGGCATTTGATAAAATTCCGCCACTTTTGATTAACATTTCTATTGCCGCTTATATTATTAAGCTGCGGCATGTTGAAGAAATAAGTTCTGGTTTTTGGCACACGTGTCTTATTGTTACGCTGATTATCATAATGTGGGGAGGCCTATGTTCAGCAGTTGACGTCTTTTGGCTGATAATGACGATGATGATGTTGAGTGGTGATTATTATATTATATTCTTTCTTTATTGCACTTAAAGATGTACAAAAAATACAAGAAGTCACAATGTGAACAAAAGTGGGCTTATCCCTAATCCCTAAAAGTGATCTCTTCCAGCCAACTCATAGGTATTTGCAATGAAATAGTTGCGGTTATCGGCAGTAATATAATGCCAAAATGAGATTATTTTTCGTTCAGTTAGTTTAAAAAAATATAAACATGTTTATCTGCTTAGTAGGTACCTGGATGACCTAGCTTTGCTGTATTTTATTTTAGACTAATAAGACTAAGGTTTTTGATAAAGGGTACCCAATAATAGTTTTTCTCGTTTAGCAGATAATGCGTAGATATTATTGGCGATGCGAAGATTATCCACGCCTTTAGCGGTGAAATTTAGAAGCTGTCAACTTTTTTTAGTCAGTCTTCTATAATAATTTAATTACCTGCCCGCCACTAATTAAAGTTTATAAGAAATGTTTGTCGTGTATACAGTTCTATTAATTACTCTTCCACCATGATCAACACAAGCCCATCACCTCTTTTCAATATACTTGTAAAAATAGAATATTTACTATGCATGAAATAAATAGTAATATTTTTTTACTCCATCGTAGTACCTATTTAACTATACATACTAGAAATCTGCCATTATAAAATGTTTTATCTAATCGATGATTTTTAGATAGATGCCGTACACCATGACACCCTTAACTAAATTCGGGATCGACTTACTTTCACCTAACGAAAACATTACATTTGTGACAACAAAAATAACTTTATATTCCTTAGTGTTTGTATGGAAGACAAAGTTATATAATTGCGGTTGATAAAACTGTGCAATATCTCAAAAACTACTTTGGAAGCGTCTATATCTCAAACGTTAAACTATTGTTGCAAAAATCAACAAAATATTTAAGAAACAATAAATGATTTAATGAGTAGGAGTGGGAATAACTTCTTGAATTCGCCAACATAATAACACTTTTGTTACTAATAAATAACATGTTAATTTTGACGTTATAATAATATTAGTCTTGCTGGACTGTTATGCTATTTTACTGGTACTGCAAACAGAAATGTGTTATTTTTATTACTTATCGTCGATCTGATATGTAAACGAAGTACTGCAACCAAAAACCTGTCTTACTGCACTGACTTAAAACACAATTTAAAATGTCATGGAAAATGTTATTTTTATAAGTTATCGTCGATCTGTTATAATATCGAATTACTGCATCCAAAAACCTGAAAAAAATCCTAACGGTTATTTTTATTAGCTCTATATAGATAGACTAACCGATAGCGGTTATGTTATCGAATTACTGCAACCAAATACCTGTCTTATTGCCATGTTTTAGAACACACTTGAAATCATAGTAATTTATTTCATTTCTTAGTCGCACCGTCCACAATCATTTCTGCTTAGCCCAAAGGTATGACTGGTAGAGAATGCCATATGGCGTTAAGTCCACCTTTTGTACAAACTGTGGTTGTGCAATAAAGTATAAATTAATAAATGACGGTAGAAATATTGTAATACTTTCATTCAGAAATATGTTGTTTCTTTAGGAAAGAAATTATGATAATTTTTAGAAATATCTTAGTGTTCATTAGAACCAAAAAACGTTAAATTTGTGACTATGTGTAAGGTTAGGAAATGACACTAAGTTCGCAAATGATAAGTTGGTAACATAAAATGTGTTACTGCAATTGGGAAGTGAAATCGGCTAAACAATGTTCTGCTAACTGACAAAGAGTAGTTAGTATTATTTTTGGAAGAAGTACTTTTTATTCGTTTTGAATGTTATTTTTGTCACGAGAATATTTAAATGTGAACTTTACGAAAACCAAAACGGATAATTTAATCTTATTTAATATCTGCATTGGTTCTAATTCGTCCTATGGACTTTATTTCTGATCTGAGTCTGGTTTTGACGTAAACGTTGTTAAATCATGGTTACCCTAAAACTATAACTAACGTCGAAAATTGTACGAGTTGTTATTTTCCTTTGGCATTTTGCAAAGCTGCGAGCGTTTATATTATATATAATTGACAACACCATTAACTTAATGAAAACAATGGAATGATAAGTACAATTTGGTGCGCCATATCCACAACGGCCACACACCGGTTTAGCCGCCGGCTCTTGCTAATCTGTAGCTGCCGGGCGGAATAATAAGATTTAAGCTGTCTACTAGAATTAAGAAATAAATATTTTTTTTTATTAGAAATTATTCCAAAGAAAACTGATTTCCTTCATAGGTAACACCGGCTTAATAACAAACATGAACATGAAACACGAGTCAAAATTGCATGAATGTGAAAATCAACTCAAATATCAATACATAAAACAATACATCAATTACATAGATGATTAATAACATTTCTGCTTGCACTGTCGAAATAATAATTCGGCGCGCGGCGTGAGACTAGCGTGGGCTCTCCTCGAGAGGTCACGCACTCGAGCCGGCCGAGCCGTGCAACAGCCTCGCTCTGTCTCGCTCTTGCAATACCTACTAAACTAACCAATCTATCCGTACTCTTTACTCTCATAATGGGGACTGAAACAGAACTACTGAGAGAGCCGTATTGGACGGTCCTTGTGCTATTGAACAAAAGATAAGGAGAAACTTGATTTCTGAAGTACTTACAAATTGCATTTATTTAGGAAACCTACTCTACTTTTAATGATGGATGACGAAACGCGACGTTTTAATTTTTTCATTTACAAATTACACACAACAAATTACTGTCATAAAATTTAGAACATTTTAAATTATTTATTAAAGTAGTTTTAGGACATCTTGTCACATATTATTTTATAATTTCTGGATTTTGTTGAAAAGAAAAGAGAAAAAAGTTCAAAACACTGCTAAAAACAAAAAAAAACATTAAAAAAGAAGAACATGAAGAACTGGGATTCGAACCCGCGTGTTGCAAATCCAAGGCCGCCTTACTAATGCGCTGCGCCGTCGTGTCATTAACAATAGTAGCGAAATTTACCTTTGTATATTAGTTACATTATTTTAACCCTATTTTAGTGATACAGCCACTGTCAGCCACTACAGCAATGAGTTTAGCGCCATCTATTGAGATACTAAACACGTAGACTAGTTGCGACCAATCGACATGCTTATCCGTGAATCCAGTCTACGTAGCGCCATTTATTGACGTGCTGAACACATGAACTAATTGCGAGCAATCGACATGCTTTATTTCGTGAAATGCAACAGTCTACGTAGCGCCATCTAATCCGTGTTGTAGTATTCCAACGGGCACCCGCAAATATTGGCCAGTTACGGCGGAACCATTTTCTTGTACGAGATGAGGTATCTGTACTAGTAGTATTATATTATCTGTGCCGCAAGTAAATTAAAGACTCAGTTTGCTGCTAATATTTCAACAATGTCTTCCCCAGGCGGGGTGGGTAGAGCAAACGCTGCTCATTTATTCTGGTCCATCAGCTAATTGACACTACCAATGGCTTACTTTTTATAAACTGTCACAGCGCTACTCTTCCATAATATATTATTTACTATGGCGATTTAAAACTATGACTTCATAGTTTTCTGTATTCAACTGACGCACTTTACACTGCTTACAGAATAGGCAGAGCTTACAGATATTAAAAAATCGAATTGTGCTAGAGCTATTAAAAAACTAAGTCTTAAATATTGTAATTTCTCTAAATATTGCGTTCGGGAAATTGTTGGTGATTGTAGGAAACTTCTCAATGCTTCACCAAATTAAGTTTAAAAAAAAAACATGTACAAAACTAGAACAGATCGTCCCAGATAAACTGGGAACAGTACTAGCCCCTCTAAACTTAAAATAATCAAGAAACTGGTTTTAAAACCACAATGGCATTCTAGGTAAGACTCGCTCTTTGATCTTTAGTCATTTGCATGACAGACTTATCAATCGAGTCTAGAGAGTGGTTAATTTTATATGCAACTTGATATACATATGATTTCTACTAATTCAGTTAAATGGTAATATTGTGTAAAAGGTGCCAGTTTTTTTTTGTTATTGGTTTACTCTTGATCCAGAGTCCAGCCTACCGAGGGTTCCTAAGACAAGACAGTCGAATTTGAAGTTTTGTACATAATTAAAGGCATTGTTTAGTTTTGTCCGTAAAGCCCTTATTATAGAATTGAAGTTTATTTGTGTGTTTGTATGTTTCATGATCATCATTATCGGCTAAAGAACGTCCACTGCTGAACATAGGCCTCCCCCACGGTTTTCCACAGCGACCGATCACAAGCGATCTGCATCCAGTTTGATCTTACGATATTTACAAGGTCGTCTGTCCATCTTGTTGTTTATTTAGAACTGTTCTTCCTGAACGGCCATTAGTTGTTCGCGCTATGTTTGTTTGCTTGATCGCGCTGATCTCAGGAAGTAATGGCCCAATTAATAAATATATTTTTGTCTTAGATAGCTTTTTTATCGGGGAAGGCTATAAATCATCACGCTGCGACGGGAGGGGAGGGAGCAAACTCAAAACGCACGGACGCAATCGCGGGGTACCGCTAGTGATTGCATATTGTACGGACGACAACACGTCAAGGTAAACACTGCGGCATCTTATGCAGTTGTAATAAGGACTAGTTTGCAACAAAAGTGGGTAACCTGATGTGCTGGCGACTGTACGTTCATTGTTAAGAAGATAATATACGATTAGGGCATGCATTATATTTTAGTTCAAGGTCAAGCAGTATTAAAGACTCATGCCACCCACGCCTGCCTCTCTAAATCAGTATCCTGACACTGATCGTCCAGTCACACTAGTTCAGTTCATGACCGAAATGACATTCAGGACACGAAACTATTTGCCAATAAATTGCCGGTGTCAAATCTAATAATGTCGTTCAAGTAAATGATTGCAATGACCATGGAATTTCTAGAATACGTGATCTTGTCTATTTCGTTCGAGAGTTTATGATGAGAATTGTTATGAAAGCACTCATTTCATAATTTAATTGATATCTGATGATCACGCTCTCTTTCAATACACATCGCTGTCTATGTAACGTAACGTAAGGAGGTATAGTCGTTAAATATTTTTATTAAGTCTTTGCTTTCCCACGATCAGATGGTCTTCTATTAGTTTTCCATTATTCTATTACTTCAGTTCTGATTAAATAAAGTTATTAATCTCTCTTCAACCTGAAAACTGAATGATGTCTAATAATACGATTTTAGTTTTCGGATTCATAATGTCTCATTCCCATAATGTCCCTCGGTTTCAAAACATCCCTTTCCCAAAATGTTCACTTCGCAAAAAGTCCATTCTCGAAATGCTCCTTTCTCAAATGTCCCTTCCCTTCCCCAAAATGTTCCTTTCGTCCCCACACCTGATATCAGTTGCGATCAAGGTCAAATATCTGCTTTAAATAAATAAATAAAGTATTTTTTTTAATATTAAGTTATGTCAAATGCATTCTTTATGTTGCATCTGCTGTATGAATGAAGTAGCAGTAAATTGGCTAAAACTTTATCGCGCTCCTGTTTTTTTTTAATATTTACCTATCTTATTATCAATAAGTTACTGCGCTGCCGATACCATTTCCTGTCGTGCTCATTTTAATTTATAACTGACATACTACGACCACAATATTACTTTTTCTGTATCATTTTACATTAAGTTTTAATGAAGCTGTAACCTTGTGTGTTTAGAGAACGGCAGTTAATCATAATGGGGTTACAGTTAGTAGACTGTCAAGTAAAACATACTTTGACGACATGTTTGGTGCAGTGGCTAGTAATAATAATAATAATAATAATGTTTGTGTCATGAGCACGAACATTTGCACCTAGTCATGGATATTATAATAATGAAAATACATTATTTTGGAAGACGCCCTCGTCATAATCGTTTTCTGGTACATCTCGTGACACAAGGAAGAAAATCCCTACTTCGAAAACGGATAATTGGTGTGTTTTCTGGAAAATATTTTTTAATTTTTATTTATAATTTGTTACGTAACTGGCAAGTCACTTCAGTGCTGCAATGAGTGACTTGAGTTGAGTGCTCCCGGCCAACTACTCGTTTTACGTTTGTTTATACGTGCCTGTCAAGTAGAGCATCTATGTAGTGGTATGAGCTCGATGTAGTGGTTCTGCTGCTGGGTATGGTAATTGTGTTGCTGAAACGAAAATCATTTTACCTTGTCAATTTCATTCACGCCTACCTACTGTATCTTTTATGAATTGTGACTTAATCAAGGCGACAAATCAGTGAACAATAGATAAAATGTGGTACACCTATTGCGTGTGGGCACCGACACGAATTTGTATGACCTTCAAAAATTTCTTGCTTAATATAATGCAAAAAGTTTAAAAACATTTACAACATGCTTAAGTATTTCAGGCGACAAATAATTATATAAGTGTGTGACAAATTGACACAGATGTTTTTGGTTTTATACAAACTTAGACAGTTTATTAGTTTAATTCATGTTCGTCCTTAGTATTATTACATGAGATTAAAGTCTACTTCAAATTCATTAGTAAGAAGTAAGGGGAACAGTAGGTTTTTACTACGTTAAAATAGTAGGTATTTCAAAAGCCACTATGTAAGAAAGTTGTTGACCTATTGCATCTTGCAAGACATGATTGACGGCGGGTGAGTAAACGAGTCAGCACATAATAAAGTAATACCACAAGAGTAACAGTGGTGCAAGTGTTGGCATTGGCTGTAACTTTCAATTAGGTCAAACTGTTGATCCTGGATATCCTGGTGAACCGGAGTTGCAGTGGTTAGAAAGTGGTATCGGCAAAATCGCCGTTTTCGGCTGTTATTTATGGTTATAGACCATAATCATGTAAAACACGTAAGAATAGATCATCTGCTATTTTCCTCAATCCATTTAAGTTCAGATTCAGTGTTCATTCGCGTGATTACGGTCCGGTAGTTGTGGAAAACAATAGGGGAGGGTTGGTTCAGCAGAGGACGTTTTGACCTTTAATCATTAACATCCGATTGCTTATGGTGATGATGATTCAAGTTAAAATTAGGGCTCTCTTCGCTTAACGTTCGAGTTTGATGATTCCCTGTCTGTGACGCATTTTCTCACAAGAAGTATTCAGCAAAAACATCTCGGAATTGCGTAAAAATGCACTTGATTCTTCCGCTTTTGAGAGCACAATCCCCGTGACAACGGCATTTATTGGCGGTAAAACATTCAGACGAGAACAATACGGGAAACTATCTACCACAATAGATTTGCTAACTGCGTCACGAACTTCACACTTCATTAGTTTTATTACCATCACAATGTCAAGTAAATCATAACATAAGGTTAGCTAGCAGTAAGAGCTGAACTTGATGGTATATTGCAAAGAAAATGACCAGTTCTGCTATCGGTATTTCGAGATTAAATACCAAAATTGGGTGCATATTTTATTAAACTAAACTTACAAACTCGTACAAAAGTGCATGGACATTAATTTACTTGTTCCTTCAATACCATTTTTGGGCAAGAAGAAAAAATCCAAGGATGACAACATTTATTTTTTTAAGAAACGTAACAATTTTTTTATGCATGTAAGTATATTGAACATACTCGTATGTAAACTATTGATATTGAATTTATTTTATTCCCTCGAGTACAATCAAGTTATGCTGTTACGTGGTTCAGTCCTCCTTTAAAGTATGTGAACCTGTATGAATGAACCTATGAATTTGATTAACTGCCTCTTACAGACTTAACGTTAGCTACTACCTTTATCTTTTTAATTTATATCTTGGAGGTCTGCATTGATAGAGATCTTGGAGTTACCTCGAGATCTGTTTTTTAAATTGTAAAAATACCTGTTAGGTTTTAGATATATTTTCCTGTAACTTTTTCCAGTTTCCTCAACAGATTATTATCAAAAGCCGTTTTGCTAAGGATTTTTTAGTTTATTTTTAGTGTTTTATCACCATACAAACTTAATAATATAAATTGCACTTATAAAAAGACAACTGAAGAAAGAAAGAAGCGCTTGCAAAATTCAACGGGCTTGTTAGTGTGACGGTGGCCGAGTGGTATAGGCATGCGCTCGGATAGCGTAAGACACGGGGTTCAATTCCTCGTCAGTCACAGGTTCACAGTAGTCTTTTTACAAGTGCAATTTATATTAAGGATTTTTTATTTTATGAAGTACGAACGATAGCGTGTCAAGCTAATCACTTCGGTATCTTAATGCTGTTGGAATAAGGACTTTTGCAAATGTATAGCCTGATGTTCTGTCTGGCCAATGTACATAATTGTCATTGCTGTTGGATGATTAACTATTTTGTCTACTAGGTAAGTTTTGAGTTATTAAATGTAGGTTACAATAGTCATTTGATGAATCTGTATAGGCATCGAACGTGACTGCAACACGTGTTGACGTTTATAACAAAGTAATTATGATGATTGGTTAATTACGATGGTCGTAGACTAACGTTGACTAACTTAACTTTTTCGTGTGAATTAAATGTTTATAGGCAAAAAAAAAATTGTACGTAGCAAATGCATTATCAATAATTGTTGAAAACGAAACATACTCTTAGACAATTAAAAATAGCGGCACTGCTTTGTAAGTTCTGAACGCATGCATCCGCTATTAAAGTGTCTACAAATGTCACCCGATACAAGCAGTGATACCACAGTATCAGATGATCGCTAAAACACCATAGTCTGCCATTGTGCAGCCATGGGCCATGGGAATGCCCTGCTATGGGAAGGTGAGCATGTCATAGTTCCAACGAGTTATTATCGACGTAACTGTTGTCTATTCAACGAACCCGCTTAATTATGCTGGGAACACTCTTAATGCTAATGAGTGATGCATTCCTCTGAGCGATTTCAATAAAACATTACTTTAGTGTAAGATAGCCGTAGGTCGTACCATTGTTATAGTCTAGTGGTCGCACTGTGTATAGGTTGGGTCAACAATATAAATTAATAAAAGAAGATAGATAATATGTTACAGTCTAGCAAGTGGAAGCTGAACCAAATTAAAAAAATGGCAAATTAAAAAAAATGGCACCACCGCCCAAATTGGATAACAAATTTTCCTGTTTTATTTTTTGGTAAACTGTCTACTATACGACTATATTTACCTAATACTTTTGCTTTTTATTTTATATACAGTCATTTCAATAGTTATTAAAAACACATTAATAAACACGAGTTATTTGCAGTCAATTGTATAATTATTTAAAATATATCCTTCAAACTTCTCTGAAATCATCAAGTATTAAGTCAATGCTCAACAAACATTAAAAGTTTTATGTTGCCGATCCAAAAAACATGAGGTTCAGCTTTCACTTGCCAGACTATAATATTTATTAGCGACGTCAGAAATACTTCAAAAATTACAAAAAAAAAAACAATACTTCACGGAATCACGGGTGCGTGCAATCGAACGACAGAAATCAATATTTATACTTCATTGCTGATAATAACGCAAGAAGTCGAGACTTAAATTGAAACACCTAGTACCTAGTAACACAACATATTTTATAGCGCCGTCTACATTCTATACAACATTCTACTACTTGAGAAACGAATATGGTAGGCGGTAAAAACTGTCCGGTCTAATGAAAATATTTCTGCGTCATAGATTTACCTGTATTTGCGCACGGTCCCTTGTGCATTGTGCTGTCAAACTCTTTTAATTTATTGACATAAACATTTAGGAGTGTTGCATAGTTTGAGATAGTTGATAAGTATGTACCGTTAATGCTTATTAAAATATTTTCACGAGAATGCTTCTTGCGTTTTAAGTTTTAATTACAATTAAGGCTTATTCTATTACTATTTATGCTGCTTTATTCTTTTTTAAACTCAATGTCTCTATTTCCGTCCTTTGAAAGCATCTATCTGTTTCAAACTGACGGACATAGCGAAACTATAAGGGTTCCTTTTTGGACTACGGAACCCTAAAAAGAATGCAGTCTATCAGTCTTAGTATTATATTAGTCTTTTCAGTCTTAAGTCCTAACTATATTCTGTGGTCCTACATAGGTATTTACCCTCCGGGTTAAGTTCGCGTAAACTCCACACTGTAAGGATTTATTTCCGTCCAGCTTAAAATTTGATAAAATGTAGGTACGAGTATGACCTTATAACCATCACCAATTACGTAAACTCGTGTAATTAATTTAGCGCAGTGAACTGATCCTGAAGAGATAACACGCCAATCTTTATCAAATAACTGCTGTGTATTATACTTCATGAAGGAAAGCGAGCACCAGACAGTTGAGTTTAACGGTCCGTTGAGAACAGACGCCTTTACAGCGGCGAACACCTCGCGAGTGAGCCAGCGACCGTGACGATGACCTTTAAACTTTTTAATTTTTGAAACAATTAAAAAACCTGCGCCTACTTGCAGAACTGGCTGTCGGCTGAATACGGCCAGTACTTGAACGATTGTGCTGAAAAGAACGCGCGCTTAAAAAAATCTTATTATCTGTGCAGTGGTTGATAATTTTGCAAAGATAATGTTAGCGCGGTACTGATAACTTTGTTTAAGATGCGGTATTTGTTATCTTATTAATCTCCAATTGAACAATGTTTGTTTTGTGAAGTGATATCAAATGTTCCTCCGGTTTGCGGTTTTGGCTCGTGGTCTGAGTCTGTCTTCACTAAGGTATTTTTCTAGTGCAAATATACATTTACCATTTATATCACCAACCGTTTGGGTGTCACATTCTGTCTAGTCTGCAACTTAGTTCACGAACATTATAAATGCAGATAAAAGACACATTTGCATAGTTTTATAATAAAATCTAAGTCATCAAGAATTAGTTTATTTCTAGGATACCTGTTGATGTCTGGCAAGTTTCTCGATGTTAGAAAATGAGAAAGTCTGATATACATATAAAAAAACATTGATTAAATAATTAATTAGCAAAGATTTTTTAATCGTTGCAGTGCTGGGAGAAGAGTGCATTATTTATTTGTATCAGTGATATTATAATTTAATATTATGTGATCTAATTGATGATTTTCACACATATGATAGGCGTATCTCGAACGCGAGGCGAGGGCGCTTGTTCGAGTAACGAACGATTTTAACAAACGCTGTAAGATTACATCACTTTAAAAATACTTTCTTAGACCATGTTGCATAATTAATTACACTGCATTCACTGTAGTAAAGATTTTTGCTTGTTCTTCTTTCAACAAATTGTTCACTCTAATATCTGATAACTATAACAATTTACGAAGTATTCAAAGACTGACCTACTTACAAACTTTCTGCGATTGCAGGGTCTAAAACGGACAATTTCCCTCTTATAAAATCATGGAGTTCACCACTTTATAAGTTAAGCAAACTTAAGGTAATATTCTGGCATCTAACTAAACAACCAATATTGTTAAATTTTCTCTACTATAGCAATTTACGAATACATTTTAATCGTCCCCAATTTCACCTTATGAGTAAAACGGAACGCTTAACATAATGCTATTCATGAATCCACAATCATAATTGTGCCTACGGTGTAAAGATTGGACCAAAGCATTGTGTGCAAATGTAACCAACTAAAACGGTTGCCTTGGCTGATCTCAATCTGAAATGCATTACTTACCAATGATAAAATACCAGTATAGGTGGCTGAAACCATGTTCGTAAACAAATACAATTATTCTGATACTATCTATCCAATTAGTGCTTGTTCTCAAGATTCCGGTTTCGATTTTAGTATTGCAAGAGCAATTTCAGACTAGTTTTAAAGAAACACGCGTAGCAGACAGTTTTTTCTGTTCGGAGAAATGAAGTTTCTCTCATATGTTTCATTCACCTTCAAGTTTTTACCCTCAACACTTATTGTCGGTTATCAAATTAATTAACCATGCCATCTCATTCCCAATGCGTTCACATGATTTAACATCCATTTCTTTGGTTGCAGAGCCCAATGCACCTACAATGCAGACGACGCGTGAATCGAGCAGACAAAAAAGGTGCAACAAAAGGCGGAACTCTAGAAAGAAATCATTATCGCCGTCCGATTTGAAATGTACACGGGGGGACGCAAAATCCGATGGCAAGTTGAGTAAGCGATCTCTATCTGAGGGGTCAGTGAAAGTGAAACATAGGAAGAGCAACATACGGAGGACTTTGACCCATCCTTTCACGTGTTCGGATGACATTAGGGATGTGACGATGATTGGTGTGTTCAACCGGGAGGTTAAAGTGGAGGTGCCAGCTGAGAGTGACGAATCGAATGTGCCACCGACGAGTAGTGATAGAGATACGGAGGATGACGGCAGGGTCCTCCGGCCGGTGCCACTGAGGCCGCGGTGGGACTCCGGGAGTGAAATGGATTCGTTGGTGTCGACGGTTGTGAGGCGGGCCTCGGCAAGACGACGCAGGACGCCAGCAAACCTAGGTAAGTCACTTTTTATCTTTGTTAGAACTCTATTTGCAGTTAAGAAGACTTGTTCTAAGGTTAAGTAAGAAATACAAGTGCTTATGCTGCAGGCTTGTAAGCAGACTGTCAGACTTTATGGAAGAATCCCTTTATCAAAGCGAATTCACTCTTTCAAAATACTAAATGACTGAAGATGACACTGGATTGACTGGATTGTCATATTTTAAGCCATATTCTTCGTAAGCTTCATAATGATGAATCTGGGAACATACAAACTACTGCATCACATCATTATTTCTCGTAGGCTTTTTCTTCATTTACCTATCCTCAGTAACTTTAGCATACTATTGTTAGTAGTTTTGCTTCGTCATTAGCATTTTCTGTTGTTTGCCTTGGCTGTTCATTATTCAAGATTTTTATACCCGTGTATCTCTTTAGTATATTATGTAATTTAGTCACGTCACCATAATTCTGTTTTCCAAGTTTATAACCTTCATCACTTTTTAAATATTTATCGCAGTCACGTTATAATATAGTATCATTTCATAGTGCAATACTGAATCACTTCTGACGTAATCTAACGGTCACGGTCAACGTTTTAATTCGCACCATTCAGTTAGTACAGTGTTATCAAGAAGTCACTTAACAAGTTAAGGAAGTGTCATGTTTTTATTTCCAAGGATATTGTTGACTGCAGTAGGTATAAGAGTACCTAGATAATATGCAAAAGATTGCCTTAATTGGACCCGGTTAAGGCAATGGGCATTTACAACACAAGTAGGTGCAAATCTCGATTGGAGCGATGAATATTAAACGCATTCAGCTGCCATAGAGCAAATGCAAAACAGGCAGCTTTTACTTTTATCGACACCTGGATAGAAATGTCTACTAACTGCAGTGGCACTTTCTTGCACGAATTTATAGCAAGTTGTGGAAATTTTACATACACCGTGTATGTGCACATGTAACGATCGTACAACATTTTTACTGATTTAAAAAAGGAGGTAATTTAAAGGCATTTGTTAACTATTGAACTACGCTAAGGAGGATACCCTAGTCCCCAGCACGATACCACAGATATTATAATACTAGTACAGATACCTCATCTCATACAAGAAAACGGTTCCGCCGTAACGGGCTAATATCTCCGGGCTAAATTTAAGTATTGAGAGGGCTATGTAAAAAGCCGTAGATAGCGCTACGTAGACTGATGGACTTCACGGAAAGCATGTCGATTGCTCGCAATTAGTTCATGTGTTCAACACGTCAATAAATGGCGCTACGTGTACTGGATTCACGAAAAAAGCATGTCGATTGCTCGCAACTAGTCTACGTGTTTAGTATCTCAATAGATGGCGCTAAACTCATTGCTGTAGTGGCTGTAGCACTAAAATAGGGTAAAAATAATGTAACTAAAATTGAAAGGTAAATTTCGCTACTATTGTTCATGACACGATGGCGCAGCGGATTAGAAAGGCGGCCTCGGATATCAAACACGCGGGTTTGAATCTCAGTACTGCGTATTCTTTTTTTATGTTGTTTTTGTTTTTATCAGTGTTTTGAACTTTTTTCTCTTTTCTTTTCAACAAAATCCAGATATTATAAAATATGTCCTAAAACTAATACAATAAATAATTTGAAATGTTTTATATGTTATGACAATTTGTTGTGTGTATCAATAAATATAAATTAAATGAAAACGTCGCGTTTCGTCATCACATCATGTAAAAGTAGAGTAGGTTTCCTAAATGAATGCAATTTGCACTTCAGAAATCAAGTTCCTCCTTATCTTTTGTTCACTAGCACAACGACCGTCCAATACGGCTCTCTCAGTAGTTCTGTTTCAGTCCCCATAATGAGAGTAAAGAGTACGGATAGATTGGTTAGTTTAGTAGGTACTGCAAGAGCGAGACAGAGCGAGGCTGTTGCACGGCTCGGCCGGCTCGCGTGACCTCTCGAGGAGAGCCCACGCTAGTCTCACGCCGCGCGCCGAATTATTATTTCGACAGTGCAAGCAGAAATGTTATTAAACGTCTATGTAATTTATGTATTGTTTTATGTATTTATATTTGAGTTGATTTTCACATGAAAGAAAGAAAGAAAGAAAGAAAAACGTTTATTGCTTTCATTACAGAAAAATTATGATGATACACAAACATGAGCAATTAAAAAATAGCTTAAAGAAAGCAAGTGGCACATTCATGCAATTGTTACTCATGTTTCATGTTCATGTTTGTTATTAAGCCGGCGTTACCAATGAAGGAAATCAGTTTTCTTTGGAATAATTTCCAATAAAGAAAATGATTTTATTCTTCATTCTAGTAGACAGCTCAAATCTTATTATTCCGTCCGGCAGCTACAGATTAGCAAGAGCCGGCGGCTAAACCGGTGTGTGGCCGTTGTGGATATGGCGCACCAAATTGTACATCATTCCATTGTTTTCATTAAGTTAAAGGTGTTGTCAATTATATATAATATATACGCTCGCAGCTTTGCAAAATGCCGAAGAAAAATGACAACTCGTTCAATTTTC
Organism: Pyrausta aurata; assembly: GCA_963584085.1. Classification (NCBI taxonomy): domain Eukaryota; kingdom Metazoa; phylum Arthropoda; class Insecta; order Lepidoptera; family Crambidae; genus Pyrausta; species Pyrausta aurata. The sequence goes on from OY757259.1 coordinate 6,468,141, forward strand.
GACGTTAGTTATAGTTTTAGGGTAACCATGATTTAACAACGTTTACGTCAAAACCTTGGACTTGGTTTCAGTAATCAGAAATAAAGTCTGATTTGCGCATAGGACGAATTAAAACCAATGAAGATATTAAATAAGGTTAAATTATCCGTTTTGGTTTTCGTAAAGTTCACGCCATATGGCATTCTCTACCAGTCATACCTTTGGGCTAAGCAGAAATGATTGTGGACGGTGCGACAAAGAAATGAAATTAATTATTATCATTTCAATTGTGTTCTAAGACATGGCAATAAGACAGGTATTTGGTTGTAGTAATTCGATAACATGACCGATAGATAGAGCTAATAAAAATAACCGTTGGGATTTAACACTTTTTACGACATTTAAAATTGAGTTTTAAGTCATAGCAATAAGACAGGTTTTTGGTTGCAGTAATTCGATATTATAACAGATCGACAATAACTAATAAAAATAACACTTTCCATGACATTTAAAATTGAGTTTTAAGTCAGTGCAGTAAGACAGGTTTTTGGTTGCAGTAATTCGTTAACATATCAGATCGACGATAAGTAATAAAAATAACACTTTTCTGTTTGCAGTACCAGTAAAATAGCATAACAGTCCAGCAAGACTAATATTATTATAACGTCAAACTTAACGTTTTATTTATTAGTGTGTTATATTATGTTGGCGAATTCAAGCAGTTATTCCCACTCCTACTCATTAAGTTATTTATTGTTTCCCAAATATTTTGTTGATTTTTGTAACTTAATAATATAACAACGAACAAATTGGATAAAAAATATGATATGTTAATGATTTCGATGCTTAGATATATAAAACTTCATAACTCAAAAAATAAACGAAAAATTTGCAACATTTTCAAACAATAGTTTAACGTTTTAGAAATATAGACGCTTCCAAAGTAGTGAAATGGGCGTCCCACCCCCCTTTCTAACCTTTGAACTAATAAAGTAAAAATTTTGAAAAATATACACATGATTTAGATCTCAACAAAAACTTTCAACAAAAATTGGTGTGAATGAGATCTAACCAGTAGTTTTTGAGATATTGCATAGTTTTATCAACCGCAAATATAACTTTGTTTTCCATACAAACACTAAAAACTAAGATATTTTTGCTGTCACAAATGTGATGTTTTCGTTAGGTAAAAGTAAGTAGATCCCGAATTTAGTTAAGAGTGTCATGGTGTACGGCATCTTTATAGAAATCATCGATTAGATAAAACATTTTATAAGATTTAAAGTATAGTTAAATGGGTACTACGATGGAGTAAAAAATATTATTTATTTTTATTTATTTATTTCATGCATAGTAAATATTATATTTTTACAAGTATATTGAAAAGAGGTGATGGGCTTGTGTTGATCATGGTGGAAGAGTTATTAATAGAACTGTAGACACGACAAACATTTCTTTAAAACTATTAACTTTTAATTAGTGGCGGGCAGGTAATAATTGTATCATAGAAGACTGACTGAAAAAAAGTTGTCAGCTTCTAAATTTCACCGCTAAAGGCGTGGATAATCTTCGCATCGCCAATAATCTATCTACGCATTATCTGCTAAACGAGAAAAACTATTACTGGGTGCCCTTTATCAAAAACCTTAGTCTTATTAGTCTAAAATAAAATACAGCAAAGCTAGGTCACCCAGGTACCTACTAAGCAGATAAACAAACAAGTTTATATTTTTTTAACTCGTCAAGTATGTGTGAACGAGACACAATAGAAATTCCATTGTTATGCGACTCCAGGGAGTCGTTTGATACCTGACTGATTAAACTAACTTAACGAAAAATAATCTCATTGTGGCATTATATTACTGCCGATAACCGCAACTATTTCATTTCCAACACCTATGGGTTGGCTAGAAGAGATCTCTTTTAGGGATAAGCCCACCTTTGTTCACATTGTGACTTCTTGTATTTTCTGTACAGTCGCCAGCACATCAGACTATACATTTTTGTTGAAAAATAGCCCTTATTCCAACAGCATAAGATACCACAGTGTTTAGCTTGACGTGCTGTTGTCCGTACACCTTTTAAGTGCAATAAAGAAAGAATATAATATAATAATCATCATTTAACATCATCATCGTCATTATCAGCCAAAAGACGTCAACTGCTGAACATAGGCCTCCCCACATTATTAACATGCCACGGCATAATAATATAAGCGGCGATAGAAATGTAAATCAAAAGTGGCGGAATTTCATGAAATGCCGCAACATTTCATGTAGGTAAAATTTAAACGCAGTATGCATAATGCCGTTTTTTTTTTAATTTAGTTCTTTTTCGTGCCACGGCTGAGCAAAACAAAATGGCGTCAAGTAGCAAATTCGTGTCTGGAAAAAGTGATTAAAGGCAGTGCAAATACAACATGTGTGATAATAGTCACTTGAAAGACGTTTGCTACAGTGAATTACAAAAAATTGAGATTCTCAAACGAGAACTATAGATAATCCCTGTAGAAACATTTTTTTTGGTTATGCACCTCTTTCAATGCTATTGGGACCATCGAATCTGGTATCCGGATGACGCTTGAAAAAGTGACAGAGTAATTGCTTTTGTCAATCTGAAAACATGCATAACATGAAGTGATTTAAATGTTTTATTATGATTATATTATGATACCAAAATAGAAAGAAGAGGTGCTCGCTCGTAGCGCAGTGGTGGTAGCGCTTTGGTATTAATACCGATATTAAGCAACTTATGGCGTGGTCAGTGTTTGGATGATACGTCAGTTTTTCTTTGCTTGTCGAATATTGTAAACAATCTTTATATTTCTTTTTAACGAAATCATTCTTTTAACGGAACAATCACAACCTGCATTAGGTAATTTATCGTTGAACACTTGAGATCTTTTTAAATCAAATAGTTAATGAATGTTACTTTTTTTACTGATTTCGTTAACTGATATTCTTTAAAAGAAAAAATGTTTACAACATTCGACGAGCAAAAATAAACGGAATATACATATTTTTATGAAATCGTTAGCACTAAGGGACATCTTAGTGTAGAAGCACATGTTTAACAAGTTAGTCTTTGTTGTTATCATTGTCATCATGCTTAATTTCTGAAATAAAATCCTATTTGTCCTACCAAACTGTTAGTCATGGTCACCCTAAATCTTCATCATTGACAACAAAACCAACGTCGTAGTGATGACGATTAAACAGTTGTTATTATCAATCAATATTATCAATTATCATTGTGCAATAACCTTTGACATTTTGTAAACTGCAAACGTTTAAAAACAGTCGACGCCAATCATGAAATCTGTGCAAAGTTTCGGCGAAAACCGGAAAGTGCTAGAATTGTGTTTGGTTATTTATGTTCATGTGATGATGATGTTCAGAAATCTTAGAATGTTATAAACTATTTAAATATTTTACCTATATCCTATTGTTACAATAAACCTACCAATGTTTAATTTAAACGCTCACGGATGCGGTTATCAACATTATTTTGTTTACTCCACCGCCAGTGGCCTATCGATGCCTGCCTGAGCTTTTACCGAAATAAAAATAAATTGCATAACCTAATTCGTACTTGCTTAGTTTTTAAAGTTGCATTATAATCAATGGACAAAATGCGCCATCTATTACCACCTCATAAATATGCCGCAAAGTTTTATCATATACCGACAGAGGGCTCTTTGTCGTTCTAGCATGCTTTTATGTGTGCTTTTATGCTATTTACAACATTTTTATTTTTTGAGATAAAATTGGGTAGTATAAAGTTTTATCTGTTTTAAACGGCTAAAAATATTTATTTACATATTTTTTGGATAATATCTTCATGTATTTTAGGTTTTTAATCCAAACTAATAAACCGTTTCACCGATGGCCAGACAGGTAGCGCCACCTATCGAGAAAATTTACAAGCTATGAAACCTATGTTCCGAATGAGACCCCGTGACGATACTACTGAAACCAAGTAAGATTCCATACAGGAATAACGACGAACGAAATAATATTTAACGTATGAATTTTCATCAATATTCGTAGTAGTTTTGTAATGTAATGATAGTAGGTGCTAATTTGCGAACAAATCCGATAGCATAGTCGTTATATCATTAACGTTATCTTATTATTAGGTATTATTTTGGTAATAGGTTGTATAGGTATTTTGCCCCCTATACCCTATGTGTCTACCACTACAATAAAATTTTAATCTCATTTTATGTAGAAAAACGGCTTTGTTTAACACGTGACTGATTACTAACTTTGCAAGTCTTAGGGTCTGTCATGTTTCACCATCGACAAACAAGCACTAACCAATGAATAATTCAAATATGGAACGTCATTAATTAGGTATTAATTAATAGTGGATAGATAACTCTAATGGGAACTTATTCAGATATTATAAGACAGACCGTTAAGATAACTATTTATTTTTCTTATAAAGTGAAAAACCAGCTTTACAATAATGCATATTGTATGTAATGCAATTCGTGGTTGATAATAAAATATGTAATTCATACTATACTCATACATGATTTAAATTATTTTGTTCTGCTGGGAAAATTAAAGTTAAAAGTTAACTTGTAAGCTTGTAAGATACCGTAAATAAAAGGAGGTAAACATTCATCCGTCGCTTTAATGTAGTAGCGACATCTATTTTGTTAAAACAGAAAGAAATTGCACAGTGCGCACCTACCTACTCAACTGTTAGCTAATATTTACCTACCTACCGTACTTCCATACACACACAATATTATTATACTATACACATAATATTTTTGCAGCTAGTTTTATTATGAATTAAATTAAGTTTATAAAACAAATAGTAAAGTAGAAGGCACACTTGTAAAAGACATCTACATGAAACTTGTTAACACTTTCCGGCATACTACTACCATTCTGTTAACACCGCGTGGTGTGATGCCATTTCGTACCATGGCAAACAGATAGATGGCGCTCCGTGTCGTGCTCACCTTCAATGAACAAGTAGGTTTTTTTTCTTCTCAGTCTGAGAAGAAAAATCTACTTGTTTCCTTTTACCACAGAATATAAATAGTACTACATACTTTTACACAAAAAGGGTTTTAGGTTTCGTTATCGCATTTTGTTTATGTAAATAACGTAAGATTTCTCACTACCGGGTGATACTTATATTGTGGTGTGTTCTTTCAAGGCGCCCAAGTGATAGTTTAAAAATGGCTGTGCTGTTTTTATAGGAAACCTATGAGTTGATGAATGAATTGAAATACATGTAATGAAGATAGTTTACAGAAAATCACAAACTACCATGAAAAAAGTAGGCATTAAATGTCCACAAGAATTACTGACAGTGGATGAGCTTGAATGAAAGTCAAAGGTAATGATGATGATGTGATGATTTTGATGATACGCGCAGTAATAAAACTGGTAAAAAGAGACGGGGATCGTTACATTACAACAACGGTTGGAGAACAATAGGGAACTAATTTTACCCGCCATAGTGACAATAAGCCAGCCAAGGGGAACACAACACTAGCAAAGCCTTATGATGATGATAGATTTCGTACCACACACAATATCAATAAAATATAGTGAAAAGTATTGCCATTTATTGTATTATCACTTGCTCAGTAACCCTAAACTAAATTAAAAATCTAATTTAATGAAATGCTTATACTTATTGTTATTGACTACTAACAGATGTACTTATAATTGCACATAAAAATTAAAATAATAGTTATAAACCAGGAAAGAAAGAACTGATAATATCCGTACTTTGTTGCTGGTACGGAATCCTAATACTCATTGTAAGTGCCAAAACAATCCGCTTTTTGTGTCAAGTGGTTTGCCCATTGACTTCACTCACAGCGAGAAGTACTGTTATTGAGGCACACTTGCGATAACGTGTATTAGACGTATTACCCATAGTCATAATAGTATATTCATTCTAGATTTTTTAGCGGCTATTATATTTTTACTATTATATATTCTGTGACTTGAGACTAATACTGCGATAACGTGTATTAGACCTATTACCCAAAGTCATAAGGACGTCACATGTAGCTGAACCGTTGGGGAACAGTTTTTTTTTTAATTATTTATTTATTTTATTTTAATAGGTCTATACTACAGGTGACAATCGGAAAAATTTCAAGGCTTTGGTATCTTAGATCTAGATTGACAACCAAATTGTATAAACACTACATGACAATTGCAAGTGTCTTACAGAAAAAAAATTACGACTAATGTTAGTTTAATATTTCTTTAACATACATAAATTTTACTTCTACTACGGAGTATACAAAAATCATTCTGCTGCTGACGACTCCAAAGCTTCCTTCCTTGTTTCTTGATATAACAACACCTCATGGATGTGTTTATCAACATTCATGGCACGACCGCCGGCGTCCTATCGATCCGTAAGGTTTTATAAACATCAATATAAGTCACATTTCCGCACTATTGTACCGCATTGTCTTATTTTATGTCTGCCAATTATGAATTTAGGTCTCAAAAACACTATTCCTTTGCCGGTTGTTATCTAATCTCGTCCCTAGTCGTTTTTGGCCTTATAACGGGTAATCTGCCTTTTAAATATCGACGATTACTATTTAATTGCGTTTGATGTAACGCTTTTACGAAAGATCACCGTTATTCTAATGTTTTTATGTCCAACATTTTGTTAGCAGTAATGCAATTTTAAGTTTTATATCTGATACCTGGTATGGAATTGTGTAACTCAATCGTATTCATTTGACAGTTCAAAACGTACGATATGATCAGTTAAACGGCAAAGAACAAAAGGTTTGACAGATCATATCGTACGTTTTGAACTGTCAAATGAATACGATTGCATTACAGAATTGCCCCTCTGGGCCCCTATTTTTGATTCATTCGCTTCAAGATGGCAAGTGATTTTCGTTGGACGTAGTGTCAAAAGTCATAGAAAAAAAATCGTTTTCGAACGAAAATCACTCGCCATATCCAAGCGAGTGATTGAAAAATAGGGGCCCTGTCTTTTAGCGGCTAGTCATGCAAATAAACCCCATGGACATTATTATAGTAAACTTAAGGAAATGGTAGAAGTGACTAAACGCGTCGGCAATTATTATCGTCTGTGGCGCGTCGGTAAAATTTACAAGGCGACCGTAATTCGTTGAAGTCTTTTGTATGGCTTCAACTCGAAATGGGGTTTTCCTTTCCTTTTGTCGGCTCGAAGACCTAAGCCTGGGTAATATAGGGGTAAGGTTTAGCAAAAATTGTAGTGTAGAATGAATAAGGCCGAGTAGGTACTACGCATGCTAGGATATATGTTGATTCCAAGTTGGCAAAGATTTTTCAAAATTTTGCTCGTTACATACCTATCAATGTATCTCGCTAGAATTTATATTTTATGTATTAATCATTTCGTGATGTGCACAGTTTGTAGAATGTTTTTACAGCAGCTATTATTAATTTGATTTCATGACCTCGAAGCGTCTCTACAAGGTTTCATCTCTAAAAACTCTGGCTAGGCTATTCAATAAAAACTTTTGAGTTAAGTTTTGGTTGGCGATTAAGTTTTTATTGTTAGCTCGTCACGGTTAATACCGCGTGGTTTAAGGTAGAAACAACTAGGAGGTGGTTACTGGTTTATCGTTATACCTAGGCACGTACGGCAGATATAAAATAAACACGTGACATTTGCCTTTCAGATTATCCATCTATTCTTAGTTGAAGTGTTATCTACTAGTCGCAAGATGTTATATAAATTAGGTTCTCTGTCCTGTAGCGGTTTTATCACCTATTCCTGTACATAACAGCAATATTCTTTATGTATAGTCATTTCACGCTCAGTTTCGAAAACTTGCGTGGGCTTGGCCCTCCTACGTTCGTCAAACAAAGCCTGCATTCTTTTTCGGAACGACTTTGGCTTGTTCTATATACAAAACTGTTTGAGTTCCCTCGCTGTTTGGTCTAGTTCGCCACTGCAAGTTCATTGTTCGGGGGCCGAAATTCGGTTTGGTCGTAAACGCCAGGCGCTTTGTGGGCTGCGAACGTTTTTTGTCGGTTCGTTCGGGTAGGGCGACGTGCTCCGCCTGCTGCCTGTCGGTTAAGGCTTTTCGGAATCAACATACGTTTTGTTGTTGGCGTTGAGACGCGAGGTGAGTCACGTTGTTAGTAAGCTAAAAAGTCGATAAAGTTTATCGATGTTTGGCCCGAAATATCGACCAAAAACCAACAGTTTAAAAAACAGTCAACGGAGATGTTTTCGTTTGTATGAGGAAAATGCCAACACCTTATACATGACACTAAAAAATGGCTTATGTAAAGCTTCATCATTTTTAGAATGATTTTCATCCGTAAAATCTTAAATTTTTGGGTAATATGTAACATAAACTAATAAAATCTAGCTATATTTCATGATGTCTATTAAATCTGTCAAATACCTGTCAGCCAATCAGCTGTATGAACAGATTAAAAAAGATCGAAAGTGGAAAGCAAAATGACACTTGATTGACAAATTAAGCAAAATGACATTTGAAATTGACAGATTAAATTTAGATTTTTTTGCACGATTCGACATGTTTTTGGAGTAAGTAGGTATAGACAGAAGAAGTTGCCAGGGTTTATTATTTTAATTTTTAAATTACTAATAAATTGTGAATGAAATTAAAATTACATATAGTATGTCTATGTATGTATAGTATGTAAATGACCTGTATTTTTAGCTATTTTTAGAGAAACCGTACATGGTCTTGGCATTTTTGTAAACATCTCTTTTTAAGACGGTCAAACAATCAACCAAGAGGTGCTGAACTCAGTCATACCTTGCTAGCAAGTATCTTTGACCTAGTTTTGTACTTTGTAGGTGAAGAATTAGGTATTCCATGCTAAGTACTTGCTTACCGTATTTTTGTTACATATCTATTTACTTCTACCGATTGCGCTAGCCGCTAACTAACCTCTTCCTTACATATGTCTACGCGTAAGTAGCAAGACGAAAGAGATCCGGGAAAGGCTTGACGCTAGTGGCTAGCCACTACTCGCTAGAAGAAAATCCAACGAAACACAAACCGAGACAATGCGCTAAAAAAGCGCAGCCACCACCACGAATTGTCGATAGCGTAAACAATCAATGTCTAACAACAACACTGGTCCGTAGCGCAACAGTCGGCCGGCCGGCTCGACGCACATCCGTTTGCGCGCTCTACCCCGCGCCCGCGCCCGCGTACGAGCCCTACCGACTGCGAAACGAACCCTAACTTTAGTTTTAAAAAAAAGAACAAAAAAACAAAAAAGATTTTATTTGACGCGCGTCACGATAACCAGCCAGTGCAGTGCCTAATTTTCGAATTTAGAAAACTTTGGTGTGTGTTTTCATTCAATTGTTAGTTTACAGTGAACTTTGAGGAAGTCTTTCATGAAGCCATACAAGGAAACCTTTTCAAGTGACACTAAAATGTGAGTATAGTACATCGGGGGTAATTGGATGGATAGGATGAGAAGCTAAAGATAATTTTAATACGATTAGGTTAGTTAGTAGGGTACAGTAGTGACTTTATTATGTCATCTTTTATTTACACGGTAAACAAATCTATATTCGAATCTACGTTTGAAACACAATCTAATGTAGGTTTCGCTTTTTGGTAGGTTAACTATTCATTAAGGTATTAGGTAAACGTCCTTTCCTTCTGCGGTTCTTAGAAAAAATATTTATGGAGATGAGTTTCAAGAAGGGATCTGGCCATTATAAATTATAAAAGCTGATGTAAGCTCAAAATAAATGTAGATATAACTAGTCGTAAAGAACAAAGCTGTAAGCTTTTTACTCGACTGCGCAGAGTAATGTTTTTGTTTCAAAGACCTGCAACCCTCGTGGTAGTTTTTTTTTAGCTTCTAATCATCTGTCACACAAAATACTGCCTAGAAAGAGGTACCTACTCACTACCCGTACAATGTAGCAACCAAATTTATAGTTACTCCGAGGTGGAATCGGTAATATAACTGTTAAAATAATACCACGAAGTTCGTCTCGAAGTGAGATTTCATGGCAGATTCAACAAAATATTGTATAAATCAATGTTTCATGGTTTTTAATGGGCTGACGTAATAATAGAGTTCGCAGCATGGTTTTGTTATGCCTTTTGTGCCATATCAAATTGTCGAAGTTAGTTTTGTGATATGCAAATTTTTATCTTCGTACATACAGTACAGTACTATTATTTCTTTTGTGGTACATACTCAAACTTCACAAGACTTATGTCTAGGTATTAGCTTATCCCATCCATGTTTACATGGAAGGAATTGAATATATACTTGAGTACATAGTGATGATTTAGTGTGACCTACTAGCCAGCTACATTGTTATTTATAAGTTGAATCATACCTATAATGGCAACATACACTGATTGAGCTATGATAGAGCACGTTCCATTAGAGTCAACTGCACAAACAGCACATGCCATAAATCCATCGTAAACAATGCACGCCCTGTTTCCTATTCAGTCCAATTATAGGGCCATCTATTCATCACCATCCGTCCAGTTCTATTACTCGTACATGTGTCATATTTCAATTTAGAGATCTCAACAGACCAGTTAGGTCAATTAATTTATCACCACGCACTAGGTGCGGTCTAATGAGACGGCTTAATGAAGCCCAGGACTTAAGACATTCTTAAACTAAATGATTAAGAGAGAAAAGACTATTACAGAAAATCAAATCATCGTTGTTACGTTGCCATAACGAAACACTGTAACTGTTCAGACGATCATTAGTTCAGAACTATCGCAGTCATCAGACCGGTGGCCAGAGTACAGTCCAGCGCAAAACTAGAAAGTACCACGATACCATCTGGCCCAGATCCGCTATGGTGCTCAAACAATGGCATCTGATACCGTATGTTATAATAATTGTGTTAACACTGAACATTGTGTAAAGCTGGCCGAAATGGAACGTGGATTTGAGGATTCATGTGGTGTTTGTAAAAATGAGGAAACTTTTATAGTATTTAAAATCACATTAAGTTCAATCTCAGCAATAATTATGTGTGTCATCATTACCTTTATTGAGCAAACAAAGCAGAGCTATTTAGGCTGTTTACATTTCCGCTAGAAAAAAATACGGTAATAATTGTTTGATCATTGAATTGTTTTGTTTTGCTTTTAGACTTAGTATGTATCCGCTCTGTTCAATTTATCCTATCTAGTTTCGTTTCGGGGCCCAAAATAGTTTATCTCTCTCTTAAAACTCCACTTATCTAACTGAAGCTGAAAGCAAGTTCCACTTGTCCAAACTGGTGCTACCCCGAGCACACCAGCTGACAGCTGTCATCCTAAATACCTCATGATGGCCTCATTGTTATCAAAGCATTGAGTTGTACAATGAAAGTGAACACGTTGGCGCCGGCTCAAGGCCCGTTGCCTAAGTCGGCTGCTCGTGGGATGCGAGGGGGCAGCGCGAGGTCGGCGCGGGCGCACCGCAAGGCTTTATCCACGTCCTTTGTATGAATTTACTTTGATTATACTCGATTATGACCTTGTATGAAGTAATTGCGCTTAATTACGTCTGCGGATATTTCCCGTTAGGTTGAGATGGTGCATGTTTGCATTTTGTAGCGAATCTGCAAGAAACTGATTGCTCTGCTGTGATGGAGTTTTTGCCGTTTTTTCAAAATACTTATTTAAAGGTTCAATCTCTAGGGTTTTGTTATAAAAGGACCTTCCAAATCACTCGCAATCCTTTGTAGCGAAGTTTCTACTGCGACGAGCGCCGGAAGAATAAATAAATATCCACGTTTCCAATAGTCCAGTACAAAAAATCCTACTGTTGCTATCGAGAATTCTAGTAAATCATAAACTAACATTTAACTAGCCCACTAACAATTAAAATGTATTTGTATCTCACAGATCTCAGCTAATAAAGTACGACCCAATAATTTTAGAAACCGAACAAAAGCCGCGATTCTCAATAATTTTCTAATTGCGGTTACCATCTCCGTATAATCACTTCATCAGTAAATCTCAACGTAGTTTTTATTTGCAGACGAGGAAAGTGTGGATGGAAAATTTTCTCACGCAAGCCGAGCTATTTCCATAGACTTACCTTAAGATTTGTTAGCTTAGCTATTGTTAATTTTTATGTTAACTGCGAAATAACATAATACGTTATGATCTACTTGTCTACTGTCTTGTAACTTGTGGTGTGACCATAATAATATTATGAACCTACTATTTATAATGTAAGTCTATAATTTACATAGTAAGACTGGATCGTCCTTAATATTCCAGCCCCTTATGTCCTTTGCTAGTGGTAATTTTTATATTTCCAGAAAAAGCTAAACTAACGTTAGGTCAACTCGCTGTAACTGGTCTTTTTAAATGTTTCATTAATAAATGTGCCATACAATACATGTTTATTCATCCATTTTGCTGATGTACTAATTAGATTACTTGACACGTACGAAAAAATTCTTATACGATTAAAATTATTGTATCGCATTCCCTGGTTTGTTGAATAGATAATATAAAGGAATAGGTTTATTCATTCATTGATTCATTTATTTATGCATGCATACTAGGTGTTAATAACTTATATAGGTGACATAATTAGTGTAATTATAAAACTAGTTACCCAGAAGGTATAGCACTTAAACGTTATTTAACGATTATACTAAAATGTGGTCGTCTACAATCTACTTACTTTAAAGTTTCAAGTCAATGCATTGCACCAGTAAAAATAATAATGTTAAAAATAAATGTTTCGTGTTTTGTTATCAAGTGGCTAATTCTAGAAATTGGTGTTTACCATTTAATCATGCCGTATTTTCCTGATTGGTTGGATAAGATACACTAAAATAAAGTAACGCAAATTTATAGGTACATATTGTTTCAACGTCCGGTTTAAAATTGTGCCCCTTGGTGAGTTGCAATAATTAGTACCCGATTATCATATAGTAGGTATTGTTAACTTTAGCGGACCCAGCGCCCTAGCCCCGGCCCCATCGAACGGGATAAAAAGTATCCTATGTCCGTCTCCTGGTACGAAGCTACCTCCCTACCGTTTCGCCCCGGTCCCGTGCTACCCCAGCCCCGGCCCCGTCTAGCGGGATAAAAAGTATCCTATATCCTTTTCCTGATTCTAAGCTACCTCCCCACCAACTTGCAGCCAAATCGGTTCAGCCGTTCTCGAGTTATAAGTGTTGTAACAAACACGACTTTTTTATATATATATAGATTATATTTTTGTTTTTATAGTGTTTACGGGGTTCGATTCCTCGTCTGACACAGTTGCTTTTTGCAAGTGCAATTTATAAACTTTTATATGGTTCGCCAAAACCATCTGCAGTACTATTCCATTTTAGCCATTTATACTCTTTGGTGTTTAAATAAACTCACACCTGAGATTAAACAAAATTAATATTCATTCGGAGAAACTAGTGATGTACTGATGGGACTTATTGAAAGTGGGTACCGCTTGGCAATTATTATAGTTGGCCACTTATCATCACGCCATGTCCCTTCTAGAAAGAAAGAATTTCTCTTTTATCTCTGTTTAATGTATTATCAATTTAATTATAGCCCAATTACTGTGATCGCCACTTAAAATGTCAATCTACATTAAGAAAATCCAACAAGTTACTTGTAGGTATGTCGTGCCGTTTGACTTTGTTTTTGAAATTGGTTTTAGAGTGTGGTAAAAAAAAAGTATGGTCACATAATAAAGAATTAATTTCATTCAACCAAAGATGAGAACTTTTAAATAAATCATTTAAGTCTTTATCGTTGTCATGTTACCAGTAATACCATAACAGTTGACAAAGACAGCGCTTCGCAGTCGCAAATCTTCTCATCTTAACTATATTTGTTGTGCACATAGTCGCGGGATAGGTTCGTGTAGCGTGTAGCTTTCAACTCACGACATCGCAATCCGCAACACGACGTACGTACGGACCACCCATCCATGTGGCTTTCTACCGATTGCCGGCGTTAGTATTATCGTGATCCCATTGCCACCACTATTCTGGTGTTTATTCACTAAGCTTGAGATGTTAAAATACCATAAGCTGGATTTTTTTGTAGACAAATTCAATCTTGGCGTAAATGATTGTTAAGGGAGAATAGGGTTGATTGTCATTTAAAAAGTAAGCTCCATTAATATTGTTACTTTTCGTGCTAATGGTTGTTATTTGTTTTGGTTTTGAATCGTATGTTGAATATGTACGAGTATGTGAATTCAAGTGTCTGAATTCGTGGCTGCTACGTTGTAATTTCTCGGGGAATAATAAAACTAGCGAATAAAAAATAACCTGGCGACTGATGATGACATACTCTTTTAATCACTTGAGCGGTATGAATTTGAGTAAGCGAATAATTAACTAAACTTACGACGAATATTGATTAATAATAAAATACAGAACGAGCTTACAACAAGTGGGCTTTGTTATATCCATTTCAGATATAAAAATACTATCCGGGCGACTAAATTACTAACTGAGCGACTAGAAATACAGAGGGGGCAGCTTTAATATTAAGATATTTTAGATTTTTACAATTGAGGTTTTACATAACGAACTACAAAAAAGTTCACTCTGAGCAAAGTTTGTGGGCTGCTGTATTAATGATTATTGGTTACTGATAATCTATTTGAGGTCTTATGTTTTATATTTTATGCAAACTATAAAATGATTATTATTAACAACACCACCACTGAAAGCAAAAATGAAAACGAGGCCGGGCTAGCACTTATCTACTAGTCACGATGAGTAGTAGAGCTCTTCAACCCTCATACCAATTAATGTTCCTTATAGTATTAATAAGAAAATTCCTTTTTTTATTGACTGAAGCGTCTTTTTTTAGGGCTTCGTAGTCCAACGGAACAATAATAGTCTCGCCATGTCCGTCTGCCCGCAGTTCAGCGCAGAGTTAGGTGTTAGAAAACTGTAATTTTAACTCCTCGACAAAGTGAAGATTTTGAGAAATATTTTTTTAATATACCTTATTAAACAAACACAAAATAAGCAAAATAATTGTCATGTAAATTTTAGCACAATTTAAATGCTTACATACATAGTTTATACGGAACCCTTCGTGCGCGAATCCGACTCGCACTTGGCCGGTTTATTATTAATTGATTTAATTAAACGCAAATGATTAATATTACTTTTCGTAATACATTGTTAATTTAATTACCTATAAGAATATTTAGTGTATCTTCAAATAGTAATTTCAAGAGATGATTTTTTATTTAAATGTGGCCTCATAATACGCTACTTCGATTAGTATTTTTCAAAGCAGTTTTTGCATTCGAAACACTTCATATAAGATTAAATACCGCTCAGTTTGAAAAATCCATTTGCCAAATATTGAAAAAAACGCAGGACGTAATGTTGACACTCAATCAAAAATTGGGTCGCTCATATATTATGAAGCTTCTCATTTTGTATTTAAAGTAACTCAAATTATTCTTTGTAAGTTGCTGATCTGTTGATTTCTCGTCACTCGCACTCAGTCGCTCACTTAGTAATTCTATAACCCAAATTAAGTATTTTTGACACTTAAAACATTAATTTACAGTCGCTCGTTTAAATACTACCCTAATTTCTCCATTATAATTCCTCCATTATCCATATGGGTTTCCATCGACACGCTAAGAAGAAGAGGAATCGTATGTTGTTTCTAATAATTATCATTTTCCGGATTTAAGCTACCTTTATTTAAATCTTGTTATAAAATGTGTGCGCAAAACTCATAGGTTCTTGGCAGCTTGCGTTATACGTATACATACTTACATACTGTATTTTTGCTTACATATGTACACTAGCAAGTGAATTTTTAAATGAAATAATAACAGAAAAATCGTTAAATGACAAAGCGATCGATACTATTATACGTACGATCCAACAATAGTTGCCTATGTCTTACGTAGCGCCTGCGATAATGTTCTCCCCCAGACATCGCGGCGCAGGCACTTGTTGCTCGCGATAAAATGCCAGGTTTATTGTGATTGTATCCGATTGTTCAAGCGTGTGCGTTAACAAGCTTATGAGCTACGAGATAGATAATGTTATTATCATTCATGCGAATGTTTCTCATGTTCGCATGTTTACTAAATATTTTAGGTTGATAATGATAAGTTCCTAAATAAGAATTAGACATGAAGGGTCTAAACACGAAATATTAATATGAGTAAATGCTACTCACTGCTAATATTTCGTGTTTAGACCCGTCATGTCTAATTCTCATTGTAATGCAACGCGAAAGTTTAAAATCTCAAGTTCCTAAATAGTTTTCATTTATTTTCCAGAGTGGGGCGTCAACTGTGAACCGGGCGAGGCCAGTGAACCCGAGGCCGGTCGTATGCGTCCCGAGGACTACCGCCTCGTGTTCCTCAGTTCGGACTCCTCGTGCCGCGAGGACACCGAAGACTCCTCTTCCACGGCGTCGTCCGCCGCGCCGCCCGCGCCCGACGACTGCGACTGGGACTACTTCGAGCCGGGCGCGGCGGCACCCACCCCACCGACTCCCAGGCACACACCTCAGGCTTGCCCCAGGCCTTGCTCTTGCGGCGCAGAACCGCGAATAGTCGCCGTACCCGTGCCCGTGCCAGTACCCGTCCCCGCCGCCCTCTGGCCGGCCCTGCTCGCCTTCCCCACGCAGACGCCGCCCCCGCCGCACTGGAGCACGTACCCCGGCTTCCCGCCTCTAGATGCCGCAGCCCTCGCTCGGCTCACCACGGCCGCCGCCGTCGCCGTCACCGCCGCCGCCACTGCCACCGCCAACGCTAACGCAGCCGCGACGCAAGCGCAAAAACTCGCGATGACCACAAAAGAAAGGACCGATAAAGCTATCCAGTCTGAATCGTCACAGATGCCTGAGGCCGCCGATAACGATAAGGTCGATAACAGTATCGAGCGGTCGATCGAATGCGATACGTCAGTCGGTATCAAAGTGATCGCGGAGGAGGACTCGATTTCTGTGTTATCGGAGCAAGCTGAAGTTATGCCGGATCATCTGGAAGCGGAGAAGGCCTTCCATTCATCTAACGAGTCTGACGACTCGAGTGACTCTGAGGGCGGGGTCGCTCGCCGAAGCTATGACCTGACGAGCGGGGCGCCCGACGAGCCCGCGACCTCCGATGAAGACTCCGACGACTCTGGGGGTGGAGGAGGTCGCTTCTCGCGCGTATTTGTCGTGAACCCGGCGGATTCCTCCTCTGACTTAGAAGATAATGCGGATAGCAGTGGCATTGATTGTGACGATTCCTTTGATAAAAAATCAGAAAACATGGAAGAAGCTATAGTGGTGGAAGCCCAGAACGAAATAAATTTAAGTGCCGAGTCTAATGAAAGCAACTCAGAAAATAACGATAGTCCTAATGTTATGTTATTAGACTCCGTGAATTTTACGGAGGAATACCCCATTATACCGTATGAAAATTGTAGTGAAGATTCAAGCAACGAAAATGCAGCGAGAAGGTCAGAATTCTTTAAGTTTTGCGACGAAAATATGTTACAGAGTGAAACGTGCGAAGAATTTAATAGTTTTAATGCAAATTGTAGCACAAATGACTTAGATAAACAAAAAGACGACGATAACGAAGCTAATCCGCAATCATGTTTATCAGAAAACGAAGAATACGATTCATTAGATAATTCCGAAAGCAACATGAAAGTAAAAGTTTCCGTGGAACTACCTAACGAACAATGCAACGAAGATATACCTAGCACCGAAACTCCGAGTGGATTATTATCAAAATTAGCACCTTCCCCGGAACCGGGGCAAAACGGCACGAGTTCAACGGCCGCGGAAAAAATAGATTTGTTTAAAGGTATCGAGCGAACGCTTAGTGAATTATTGAAGAAAGAATTGTTAGAGGAGCAAGATGAAGAGAAAATGCAAGGTGCGCGGCCGGTTTGCTCGGAGGCGGAGGGGAGCGCTTGCACACCTGACGCGACAGTTTGCCGCTCGCGCACCGCCCGTGCGGACGGCTCCGCGCGCTTCACGAGCCGCGTTATGATAACACACGATCGCGTCTCCGTCGTCACGTCGGACACGACGCGGCTCATGCGCGACATCACGGTGCACCACACCAACTCTCAAAACGAACCCGAGGGCGCACAGCGAGACGACAACGACGAACGAACATCCGACGACGAAACGGCGCAGCCTTCGGGCGGAGTGACTGTCGTTAGCAATGCCGACACGCTCTCGGCGGTTGTGTGCCTCGAGGAGGGGCTCGCAGACGACGACTCGTGGGTCGAGGACATCAGCCATGACGAAAACGAGGTCACTTCGCCCTCAGATTCAGACTCCGAGGATGAGGCCACTTTACCCGCTCGAGGGGATGATTTCGCCTACTGTAGACGGTCCTTAGACTTCACTTTACATACGATCGTCGAAGAAAGCTGCGAAGAAAGCGAAACGGAACACACGACCAAGAAACCGCGACCTATTTCAGCTACTGAGTTAGAAAAATACTTTTTCTTTGGCCTCGGTGACGGAAGAAATGTTCGTGACGATGAGGAAGCGGTGTCCGATACGTCCAGTGTGTGTAGTGAGGGTGGTGAATCGATTGTCGATAGTGAACAACCAAAAAGAAACAGTGATAACGATGACTTGGTGTCCTCGCGCTTGGAAAAGTATTTCCTGTCCGGATTCATGGGGTTCAATCAAGAAAACCGAGATTCTGATGGGTCAGGTAGTGTGGGAAGTGATAGTGAGGGTAAACAGAGCCCAGAGCAGAGAAAAAAACGTCTCGTCCGCGCCCGTGGTACCCCGCGATCACATTCGTCCTCCTTAGATAACTTGTTAACAGGCGAAGAGCCATCACAAGACGCGCAAGAAGTGTCCGACGGGTCTAGCACAGAAACCGAAGACAGACACGATTCGTCCGAGAGGTTAGACATGCAAAGCGAATCAAAAAGGAAAAAACAAAACAAAAAAACTCGCGGGTCGCCGGCGGATGAGCGACGGCAATCGGCAGAGTTTACGGAGGAAACTCGCGACGATACTAGGTCCGTGTCCGAAGGCGAGGATGGCAGGATAACACCTCGACAGGAGTTCCCACCGCTTGGATCAGAATTATCTGAATCTAAAAAGCAAACAAGCAGAGACAGCGGATTCGTCGGCAGCTGTGACGACTTACTCAGAAATGGTGATTCTAGTTCAGATTTTGCCAGGTCTCACGAACCTAAGATAGAATTAGAAGAGATAGTAGAGGAAATGAGAACGGATACCGAGGAGCGCATAGAGAGCCCTCCATCATCTCGTCCACCGCCAACCCCACTGACTCGTAAGGATAGCTTTAATAATTGGTCGTCTGACGAAGAAACGAATCTTATGATGACGAAAATGCGCACGTTTTTCAAACAAATGATAAACTCAAACAATGTCCGAACATCGACACCGGCTTCATCGAATTCAGAAAGCTCGAAGCCTCCTAAACCACCACAGTTGTTGTATTTTGAAAGCGAGCTAACAAGACTAATGAAAACAGTTCCGGGCATCCGTGACGAGCAAGTGCGCGAAATCGTAGAATATTTATCGAGCGAAGACACGTGGAGCGATTCCTACGACTCGTCCGACTACGCCGGGTCCGATATAGAAGGTCCACATAATAGATCTGCGCTGAGAAAACAGATATCGGATAGCTGTCGCGAGATAATAGACGAGTTCGATAAAGGTAACAGCGAGGCCGGTTCGCTGGAGCGAGATGCGGCCGGGGCATATCAAAGATTGGCGGCAACCCTGGGCAGGGCCGGGGAGGGCTCGCCGCCCCTGTTCGGAAAGGTGATGCGGCATATAGGAGGTCGCTTAGTGGCTTTGATGCACGAGGTGTCCGCGGGCGCCTCGCCGAGCACGGACGACGATAGTGCGTCGGAGCCGGGGGCGCTGGCGCGTAGTCGATCTCACGACATATTGGAGGCTGCGGCGAGTAGAGGAAGTGTCGCGAGTGACTGTGAACGGTTTTCGTGGCGTGGTAGTTTCGAGTCGGCTTTGCTGGCCGCGGACTCCCGGGGTACTTTGGGGGGCGCGGGGTGTGAGGCGAGAAGATCGCCGGCGGGCGTGGAGTTGGCTGCGCAGAGGTCGCACTCGAGGAGTTGTGGGGCTATCGGCGGCAGTGAGGACAGGCTGTGGCGTGGAAGGCGGCGCGCGTCAGCACCAGATGCAGAGGTAAATTCCCATACCACATACTTATTATTTATTTTCCTAATCTGTATGACCGTGAACATGAAATGTACCTTATCATAAATAAATTAGTAGGAAAGATACTTATCAAATTGAGCGATAAAACAAGATTTCAATAACAGATAAGATACCTGTGAAAGCCATCGTAAAACAAAACATACATAACCAATCTTTATATTATTAAAGCTAACAACTAATGCATGAGTAAATGAATGTCACGATCAAGACTTTCTTAAAACTATGTAATTTTATAAAAAATATACGTCTGTCTGTCTCTCATAACGTAAATGAGAAAGTCACAACAAGGTCGTGTGTACAAATTCTAAAATCGTATCATATTTGTCTTGTGCGTGTGTCGTAAAAATTGCTACATATACCTCAAAAGACTAAATTATCGATTTCTTGGTATCGCTAACTGAAGCCGTTATGTGTCATACTCTTACTTATTAACAAATGGATGAGAATATTAAGTAATTACACGTAAGCACCTTATATTTGGCAAAAGTTACGTAACATTGTATCCAATAAAATCACTTATTTGGCTTCAAAGCTGATAAGTCTTCTTTGTTGTAATTTGAGAACAACACTTTCTCATTGACATTGGTTAAGCCAGGGATGCACAGACTTATTAAGACTAGGGGCCACTCGGGCAAATTATGAACTGATGGCGGGCCGCCAGAAGTATAGGTAATTAAAGACAATAAAGAATTGATCATTATGTATTAAAATTGAAAAAGAACTTATTAATTTGAAGCGTGGCACTGCATAGTGCTTACAATCTTTTTTATATTTGGCTCAAATTTACTTGTAGCAACACGTAAAACTGCTTCCAAACTTTCATTTGCAAGGCGGTTTCGATTTTTTGTTTTATTATTATTTAGTATTGAAAAGGTTTGTTCACATATATAGGTAGAACCAAATAAGCTGGCACATTTCAGAGCGTTTATGCGCAACTCTTTGTACGTATTTTTATCAATGCAGCGGTAAAAGTTCAGCAAGTCTCCTTCGTTGAATTTGTTGTGTAAATCTTGGTCGTTTTGAATGTCGATAATTTCTAACTGCATTGACTCTGGCGCATTTTCAACTGAAATCGTGAAAGGATTGCTGAATATGTCCAACAGAGGTTTCACTTTTTTAAACTCCGAAAATCTTTCTTGAAAAGATTGAATCAAAATATCTAGCTTTTCTACATAACTGAAATTAATCGCAGTTTTGTTGAATTTTTCAGCCATTTTCTTATAATTCGGAAAATGATTGTAATTTCCAGAATTCAATTGCGATCTGAAAAGTGTCAGCTTGCATTGAAAGGATGATACGTGAGCGTAGAGCTGGGATATCAGTTGATTTTTGCCTTGAAGCCGTGTGTTCAAGACATTCAAATGATTTGTAATGTCAACTAAAAAAGCCAAATCACACAACCAATCAGGATTTTTAAGTTCCGGGACATCCTTTTGCTTTTCCGCCAGAAATATTCCAATTTCTTCTATTAAATTTAGAAATCGTTCCAGGGTCAATCCACGACTTAGCCACCTTACTTCTGTATAATACAGTAAATCTCCATATTCGCTTTCGATGTCATCAAGGAATTGTTTGAATTGCCTGTGATTGAGTCCTCGTGATTTTATGAAATTTACAGTCGAAACTACCACTTTCATGACATTTTGAAATTCAATTTTTTTAGAACAGAGGGCTTCTTGGTGTATAATGCAGTGAAACTGCATGAGATCTTCAGCGTTTATGTTTTTTTCTTGCATATGCTTTTTCAGCAAAGTAACTAGCCCAGAATTGACACCAATCATCGAAGGAGCACCGTCAGTGGCAACTCCCGATAATTTTGATAAGTCCAAATCAGTTTTTGAACACTCATCCAAAAGTACATTGAGTATATCAACTCCTCTGGTTTGACCTTTCAATGAACACATTCCTAACAACTCTTCTAAGACTTCAAAATCTTGAGTAACACCTCGTATGAATATGAGAAGTTGAGCTGTGGAAGTAATATCAGTGGATTCGTCGAGTGCTAATGAAAAAAATTCAATGATCTTAGTTTTTTTTCATTTAATTGTTCCGCAATATTACCTGACAAAGACATAATACGTCTTTGGATAGTCATACGATTCAGTTGAATTTTCTCAAACTTATTTGCTGCTTCTGGACACATTTTCTTAGCGGCAATTTCTATGCATTCTTTTACAAAATCCCCATCATTGAAGGGGCGACTGCGCTTTGCTATCATTCGAGAAATTTCATAACTAACTTCTGTAGCTGTTTCTGAATCTTGGATGGGTTTTGTAAACATAGCTTGCTGACCAATAAGCTCCCGTTTTAAAGACAACATTTTTTGCTTTCTTAATTCGCCTGTAAACTTGGTAAAAGTAGGATGCTGCGTTTCATAGTGCCTTTTTACATTATATTCCTTTGCAATCGCAACAGAATTCTTGCAAATTAAACAAACGACTTTATTATGCGACCATACAAAAAAGTATTTCTCAGTCCAAATTTCTTGAAACTGCCGATTTTCATCTTTAACCTTACGTTTTTTACTAGGTCCTGGCTTGTCCATGTTGCGTTCTAATCCTGGCTAGGATTAACACAGCACCTAAAACAATTACAGTACCTACTTAAATTACCCATCCTTTTTTATTTAGGTAGATTGATTTAAATAGGTAGGGAAACACTTATTAATAACAGAGTTTTACTTACGATTTCACAACACAATTATACACGGCACTTGACGGGAAATCTACGTTGAATGTGGATCAAAATATATGACACCGGCTAGTCGAGTTAAAATCTACACTAGAACTATTGACACTTCACTCAAATTAAAACCGAACTATCGGTCGCTGCGGTTAGCGTGGCTTTTATACCGCGCGTATAGAGTCGAAAACTGTCTGGAGAAATCTCGAAACCGACTCTGGAAGCTTCGTGTATCTACCTACGCGAGCAATCGGGAATTCGTGCACTTAAGAGCGCGCGCGCGAGATTCAAATTACTTTTCGAACATATTTTTTTTGGTTTTATTCTGGAATAGAATTCAATATTTTTCGAATGTACGAGAGTATTATTTTTGCTGTCGGCGGGCCACCAGTATTCGACCGGCGGGCCGCAAGCGGCCCGCGGGCCGCGGTCTGTGCATCCCTGGGTTAAGCAATAAAAATAAGGGAATAAATGAAGTGAATATGTATTTATTTATTTGTAAAAATAAGAAGAATAATTCATATAATGTATGTTAGGTCATTGGAGAGAGGCAAGCACACAACATTAAACTAGTAGGCATCATCTATGTATTTTGAAACCAAGAAATGAAAAACATTAACATTCATTTATCTTTTTTTAGGGATAAGTTACTTTCCCTAATTGCTTTAGTTTGGCTTTTCAGAACAAAATAGTAGAACAAGCTAAAATATTTTAGTTTTCAGTCCTTTAGAATTGTAGATACATTATTTCGTTATTTAAAAGTTCTCAATTTTTATCATGTTAAAAACCAATCTGGGGCTCTATTTTTGAATCACTACTCCCGTCAAGATGGCTCGTGATATTCATTGATTAAACGCGAAGAATTACAAAAGATTGTTGATCATAACACATCCGTGAGGGTTGACCGATTTTCGAACGAAAATTTAATAATAAAGAAAAAATAAGACAGATTTTAATTGTTCAGTAATAATTTATTTGATTCTTATTGGCTTTGAAACTAATAAAAAGTAATTCAGTGACACAAAGCAATATATATATGACGTCATAGCTCGCCATATTATAATCTATAGAAGAGTCGCGTTTTATAGTTCGATAAAATTACTTACTTCAATGATTAGTGGTGTCGACTGGGCATTTTGATTATAACAAGCGAACATATAAAAGGTTAGAAATGTTAGCCATTAATGAAAGTCGCAAAAATGCGGGTGGAGGCAAATCACGACACTGTTCACTGTCATATTTTAACTGCAACCGAACCAATCACAGTCGTCAAGAATTGTTTGGATTAGTGCTTAGTTTTAGCATGATTTCAGTTAATATTTGACCATAACAGCGACGCAGCCGCCGTACTGACATCACCCTCCCATATTTTAGCTATTTCATGATTTATTAACCCTCCATACTCCTTCCAGTCTGAGGAAGAAGAACGCGCCGGCTCCCTGCCCCGGCTGCCGTCAATCACAGCCACAAACACAGTGCCGGCTGGCCCGGTCAAATCGGCCAGGTACCGCGCTCCCGGCTTCAGGACGGCCACGAGAGCTGCGTCTGCGCCGGGACTCCACGCACCGAGGAGGCGCAGGCCTCCACCCACACCGCATCAGCCCCCGCCCGCAGCGCCGACGTCGGCGCCGAGTTTGCAGGGTGAGTGATTATTGTGTTGTTAATTGGTGTTTTGACGTTAATGCCATATTTGAGAGCACATATTGAGAACTCATAAAGAAGAGGTTTAATTCGTTGTTTCTACCGTTAAACTACAGATGTCCTAGATTTCTCAGATTACCAGCTGTTATTTGGTTGGAAGGTGCGATAACGACAGGGTTAAGAAATCAATCCATAAAATTAAGGTGCCTATAACTTCAAAACACTTGACATACGTTTTTTTCGGATTCTTCTATGTACTTAGTTTCCATTCGTGTCTTTGTTACAAACAATAAGAGAAAAATAAATAACTTGATTTATACATTTCCGTATTTTCCGTAGCCTGTTGTTATGATTTGAATTACGAACTGACGTGACTAATCACTGTGATCCAGGATGCTCTACCTCATTGATTGTCCAAGAGTATTGCAATCCCAGTAAAGACAAGTCACGTTCGTTCATAATTACGGATGAAAAGATTGAGTATAATTCAATACAATGTTTTAGTCGTGCTTCAGAAGCACATCAACTTTCTGTCCGTCTTACATCACTGGTGCTGATCGTTAATCTTGTCAGAGAGCTCAGCCGACTGACTATGTGGGCACCAGCCTAAAACGACCCACTTAAACGTGTGCGAAATCAACCAGCGAAAGAATGCGTCCCAATTAGTTTACTATTACAGCTTTTTGTTCATATATCATTACATGTGCATTCAAAAAATGCAAATAACTGTAACAAAATTCTCATAAGCCGGGAACAATAGTAATATTAGGACATACATATAATACCCACAAACGCTAACGCAATATTGACGTCACGTGCTACTTGTGGCAACCTTACACACTTGCTACAATCGCCTGCAACGGCATAAATCAAGTAATATCGCGCTTGGCTGCTACACCCACTGTTTATTCGACGCACTGTGATGGAAACTCGCCTTCCGGCTGTGATAAGCTTTAATGTTTTAACAAATTCTAATCCTAGCTGATTGTAATCATACCCATCATTATTTCTGCTATTGTTGGTGTTTTGCAACTGCATAATCCGTTGTAGCAGAACTTGGCATCCTTTTCACTGATCTGAATACCTCTCTGGCACTTTTATGTTTCTTTTACTTATTTTCTTTTATTGTCTTTTCCAAGAGACCTTCATAAAACGTTTCAAGTTACAAATTATTTAGGTTGCGCTGCGCAGAGTCCATGACCGAGGCAAATTGTTTTTCCATAGCTATTCACATTGACATCAGTATTCCTTGTTTGTCGTACTTATTTAAATGTTTAACCTACAAACAAATGTTTTGCGTGACCCACTCTGTGCGTCTTAACATTTCCTTAGGAGGTATATTATTCACTCACAGCCCAAGTTCACCTAAATCTTTAATCGTCCGATAACGTTTACTTATGATACTTTTCAATGAATTATGTGTGTTAAACGTAACGTAAACAACGTTTAATTAATACATGTAAAAGTCAATCTGATTGATTTTCTAGTTGATATAATATCATTTATTGTCCTCTAGTTACGTATGTGTGTTATGTACAACTTCTTTCGGGTAGATTAGTTACGGATGTGTATGAAGCAAGTGCCGCCTAGAGGTTTTAATATGGCATTTCAAAAGTTAATTACTACCAACTATGAAAAAACAAATCGGTAAGGATCCAAAAGTGAGGTCAATGAACTGTTCTGCCACTACGAAATATTCTCCATGCGCCAGTTAACAGTCACGGACCACGAATCTTAACTAGATTTTTCTCTTAAAGAAACTTTACTGTTTCTAGTTTTTGTTCAGCACATTTAACAAGCATCCTCACAATAAGTTAGCACTCTTGAAGAGAATTATTACATTAAGTTGGATTTATCTAGCTTGTCTTAAGATAACAGTCTTGATATTTCTAACATAAACATCAACCGTATTATCTACGTGTCTTACGATTTCCCTAATTGATATGTTACATTAAACATGTTTGCTAACTCCGACCATGTCACGCGCCATTAATTCACTCAATAGTCCATCCAGTTCGAAGGCGTCACGGCATTTCAAGCAACCTGACTTCAAAAGTGGACCTAACTGTTTTAGTAGAACAATCCCACTCGTGACTACGCAGTAAACATCCGACCCTAATGTCTTTCCTCTCTTGCACTAATGTCCAAGACGTATTCTAATATAATCTTACTTTCTCTCTTTCTCCAAGCTTCTTACCAAGTATTTGTGTAACAACTAACCTGAATGAAAGTTAATTACTCCTATTTAAATCTTACGTTTATTACTTTACATAACGTTCTAAACACTCTCTTCA
This sequence comes from Pyrausta aurata, assembly GCA_963584085.1. Classification (NCBI taxonomy): domain Eukaryota; kingdom Metazoa; phylum Arthropoda; class Insecta; order Lepidoptera; family Crambidae; genus Pyrausta; species Pyrausta aurata. The sequence continues at coordinate 6,494,910 of OY757259.1, forward strand.
TAAAATTTTATCACTTGTGTAAGCATTTCGTAACGCCAACTGTCCGTGGGTTGTCGCACAAATATTGGGACAACCTGTTTGATTGTACATAATAAAATAAGTATCAACTTTCCATTAGTAAGACTGAAACTAGTTCTCGATAGTAGTTATTGTTAATTAACATAAAATTCGCGATACTGTCCTAATAGCGGTATCTCTGTTGAAATTAATTTATTATGTCAAACATCACAGAACATAAAATATTACTTTCAGATCCATGTAACCTACCACCTAAGTATTCGTCTGTAATTAATAAATCAAAGAACCTACTTACATTGTTATTTTTAAAAGGTACTAATACGTGTAATCACAGACTTGTTCATGGAACTGTTTATCATCCATCTTTAACAAAATAGAAAAGCTAATTATTTTATAATTATTATGATATAACTTCCTCTGTAACCAATTAATCACCCCCAAAACCCATCATCATCAGTTTCATAACCAGTCCTACTTATGATCTCATCTGTTATTGCAAAAACTTATCGAAATTATGGACGAATAGGATTTCAAACCGGACCTCTTTGGTTTTGTTATCGAAAATCTATACATTAATGTTTAAAAATACAACTGCATTATGTTTTTATGAAGTCCTAACAGACTCGTGGGTGAAAATAAGTATTTTTTGTCTTTCCAATATCTTCGTACGTTTGATTTGCTACAATATTTATTAATTTGACTGTCTGCACCAGCGGCATGTTTTGAAAGGGTAATGATAACGAGGTAGCACCTTTCAAAACAAGGTGCACGGTTGGTAATTATAAAACTACGCCTATATTGTCCAAAGGCGGTATTTTATGCTCTTTTATTGAACAGTTCACGCTACTAGCTTAACTTTAGCAAGCAGGTTGACTACTCCTGTTGATACAAGGAGTAGCTATTCTGCTAAATTTAAATGTTTGAGGAAGTAATTTTATTAGGATTACTATCGTTCGACAAGCTGATTATGTCACTATAGCAATTTTTCGAAGCTAGGGCTGGAAAAATAAATTAACTATTACAATCATTCGTTGACTCACTCAAGTAATTTGCTGAAAGATTAAGCGTGAAACAGGCATTTGGAAACTGATTGACCGACTAAAGTAATCACTAGATAATTTAGTTTATTTCTACACAAAACATCCCAAGGACTTTTCAAAGTTTATAGCGTACGTACAATGGTTCTTTATTTAGTTACGCAATTGTTTTGTATGTTAATTGAGAGCTCCTTATGAGCTGTGATATACGTTCATGCGATAAATTATTTAAGGGTCTCAAGGTTATTTATTTACTGTACTTTATCAATATGCTGGTCAGTACCACCATCAAAGGTACACCTGTGTACACCTGTGCTAAAACTTCGTTAACAAGTTGAGCATATTTATAATACTCAACATTTTTGCGTTGAGCTTTAAGCCATAGAAAACCGGTGACTTTGTAATGAAAAGAACTACTATGTATGTATGTTTGTATGTATACTCGTACTCGTACAGAATAGGTAAACTAATCATTCTGCAGATCTAAACCCTGACGTAAAAACCAAAATGATCCCGATACAACAACGATAGATTTGTGCCAACTGATACAATACAATCTACAGAAATATGAATTTTTACATGGAAAAATACCCATACGTGACGTGACACAGAGAAATTAAGTCGGAAGTAGGCAGTAAGTCATTGTTCACGGCCGCAACATTTTTTACGACTCCATGCGACCAATTGTGTTGTCGATTGCTTTATCGGCTGGCAAGTGGCACTGAGTGCTTTCACTCGGCTCGCTCTTGCGCTGCAGCGCTGCGTGTGCGCAGTATTTATTGCACTATTGCATATTGCCTGATATGGACCTTGGTGCGCTGCAATTGTTGTTGGTTACCCTGTCTAATCCTGGTATAGGCCCAACAACACACACATTCTATATGACTTGGTGATGCTGCGTAAATGAAAAATTATTATGAAATGATTTTAGAAAGTGGTAACATCTGTACATTCTTTACTTCACTGTACGCACTGTTTCTACGAAGGATGACAAGGCACTTTTATAATATTCTTCTAGCTAGTAGCATTTTTCGATCAACGTTTATCTAAGTTTGATTTTTATTTTTTTGATAAGTTGTGGGATTTGTAGTACTTTAAATCACATTGGTGCATGCGTATGCGTCTTTAAATAAACAAACACCAAAAAAATTGCCAACTTTAATTCCACAAGGTGCAAGCAATTGAACAAGGCAAGATTCGTCACGGTTCTTTCAAAACAGCCGAAATGTCAACCGACTGGATCGGAGTAACAAAAGGTCCGACACTATAATGTTACATGGCAAGCATTCCATTGAATGTCGTGACTGCGACACGAAGCACTATGGGGTAAGCGGACGTGCGCGTGACCTGCGCTTGCACATTACTAAACGATTAATAAACGCCTTTTTGGTATTGAGTTGACATGCTTGACAACGGTTCTCAGTTGTTACAGTACTGACAGTGCGGCGCTAGTGGTATTCGCTCGTAGCTCGTAGACCAACACGAGATACATTTCCGCTGCTCATGTGTATTTTACATACATACACTTACAATAAAACAACAATTTTACGGATTGATTTCGCAAATAAACGTTCGCGAAATCAATCCGTAAAATTGTTGTTTTATTGTAATGAGTATTCGCGTAAACTTCAGAACCAAATACATACACTTACCTGAACTTAGGCTTCTGAATATTATATCTATAGATCTAAATGTGTAGATTTCGTAATGTAATTCCTGATTGAGTCGCAAATTTTAAGCATCACTTGATTGCATCACCGCATGTTATCCAGGAACTGCTTCACAAGTGTGGAATTAAGAGACTTCCATTAATCTTGTCTGGCCCCAGTATAGCTATTGGTGTACCGAAACATGAACATGCAAATTTGATTGAGTTTTAGCGCCATTTTACGTAAAAAGAGCAGGTTCTTTCAACTCCACGTTACATTTACCAAGTCTATGTCTAAAATACGACTATCTGCGTCCATACAATATTGTGAGTTTACTTTATTCACTTCAGCCTTATCTCCCTTCACTCAGCCACGTTCATGGACTTTGTCTTGAGTTTTTTCTCTAAATTACCTAGGAGTGAGCACATAGCGTGCAGGAGGTACATTGTCTACCACCTGTAACGTTACCAACGATAAAGATACACCGCAAATGGGCTCTTATATCACAATGCATTTACTTGCACTCACTAATGTGCTTACGGCTGCTTCCTTATGAGTTGGATCCTCATAATGTTGTTTATGAGCGGATTGATTGAGATTCTCATTACGTTTATAGACAGTTTCAACACTTATGTTATGAATCTTAGCCGTATTTCTTTGAAACTATTAGTTATTATGAATCATTTGATCAGCTTCAAGCTGCAACGTCTGGTCGTCGCTTTTTATTGGTTCATCAAAAAGCTTTACAAAAGTACGTCTTTCTTTGTTGCCTTATCATGTTACCTCGTTGAAAAGAACGCTCAAACGTAGTGAACGTTCGAAACAGGTTCCCGGTTTGTTTGCGGTTTAAGTTTAGACCAGTTTAAGATCTAAGTATAGATGGGACCGAGGCCAGAACAGCCTCAGTATGAGTGACGCAACCGCCGGATGAGTTAGTACAGACAATAACGTTACCTTCAGCTTTGGATGCGATCACGATGTATACCTTATTTTATTATAATGCCAATTAAACCAACATAACAAATAACCTACTTCCATTTTTGGAATAAAATGGTAGGCACATCTTCTCCAAATCAGACCAAAAAACCTAAACTTATCAAGTTTATTTATATTCAAAATATTTGTCTATTAACTATACTTAGTTAGGTACTCCTAAAAACCACACTAATACTATCGTCTCATTGTACAGTGCACACAAATGATTGGGTAAGAATTGTAATTAAAGTCTAAAATAAAAAACCAAATAAAGTGTTGAATGGTTACATTTCATTGTCTATTGTTTTGACGTCCTCATAGCTGTTCTCCTTGAAACGGTCTCTTGTGTAACTTTATGTTTACAATTTACACGCAGTCTTATCTTGATGATAAAAGCCAACATGTTGAAATGTAAAGTTCAGTATCCCCCGTTGGTAAACGGGTAGAATAAGGACGTGAGCTTCCTATGATATGTGTTTGAAGTGTAATCGCACACATCAACACACTTGACACGGCTTCTAATGCTTTAGCTATCACAATTTAGCCAAAAGTGCCAGCAAGATAATTGAATTGTTCGTAATCGTAGCATTCTTATGTTATTCAACCAAGATTATCATTCAGTTCAAATCATATCCGGTATGGTCGCATTCGAACTTGTAATGATTCAAGTTGCCAAAAAGATAAATCGATTCCTCCATTAGATGAAGATGAATCCAAGAATAATATGATCTCGTTTTAAATTCGCTTTTAGACTTTAAAAGAACGAAAAATTAAGTTTGACTCCGTGAAAGGGAAATTAATGACGCTTACAATACATCTTGTTATTTAAATCCCCATTGTTAGTGCAAAAGTTAATGTTCACGCCCACTGATGCAACTGAACCTTAGAAACGAGATGAGCGATGAAGTAAAGGTTAGCCGCGCGGCCACTTTCTATAGCCGCCATGGGAAAACTGCATTCAGCTGTTTACGCCTATGTAACTTTCTACCGAGACACGTTTACAGCAGTTGTTAGTGTGTATAAAGACTACTGCGGTACTAAGTACAAACCACACGGAACCTTACAACCTGTATGTTGTATAAAAACATACACGATGATCAATATCATATCCTCCATTGTAAAATTGACCAGTTATTGTTTTCATATGGAACTGTTTTTATCTAGCCAGCCACCAAAACATAGGCGAATGTTTACCTTTTCTTCATAGTCGTTCACCTCATCATGACTTGGGGTCGTGATTATTATGTGGAATTAAACACATTACAACGACCCTCATCTTGGCAATTTCTAATCCGGTTCTTTGCAGTTGCCTTCTCCATTTCACTCACTAGAATCCAATAGATTGCGGATTTTCTAACGATGCTTTCCATCGCCATGTTTACCTTTTGTGTTATGCTTCGACGTAGTCGTTCCCAAAATCACTTTAATTTGCCTTGTCTCGACACGCCTTTTGGTCAACAAACTGTACTTCGATCCAGCATGTTGAATTTAACAGTATCATACAAATAGCCTATTTTTAGAACATTAGCCAGTTTCTTTTACTGTCTCTACAAGAGCACATTTCCGTTATTTTTACGTCGAAAATTTGTTTACTTTGATTATTTATCTAAAACTTTAGTTAGATTGTTGTTGGTGTCGACAAAAATCCATGGATATACGAGTATTTAATGACAAGAGTTACACTATTGCTATTATATATTGTATTGATTGATGAATGTTTTATTGTTTATAAGGTAGAGAAAAGATTTAACTACTGATACGTAATACCAGTAATGTCTTTTAGATCACCATTAAGTCATTCAATTTACTTAGGTAACACATGCACTTCCTAGTCATTAAAGGCGTCAGTCATACATACAATGCAGATATGGATGCAAAAATGCGGCTAGCCTTCAGTATCAGGAACATGCATTCTGTATTTATCGCATTTAGACGCACCGAGGCATTGAGTGGGTAGGCCCTTATGATAAAAAACTGGGTTATATATAGTGCGTATGCATGTATGCAGATGCACTCAACTGCATAGGTAGCTGTCATGTCACTAATTGTTATCATAAAAGGCTTATGATGATTATAGGAAACACACACTGCATTAATTAGGATTATTTGTTATATTTTGAAGTAAATGATTTTTTATGATAGTAATTTAATATGTGGGTAACTTGCATAATTATGACGGATGTTGGAAACCTTATACGTAGCATGCATTGGCATCACTTAATTTTAATGACGATTATAATCTACAATTTCAGGGACGTTAAAAACACTAACGAGTGGAATTTTACGGCTAACATAGTTATGACGTCATTTTAAATTGACAACATTGTATGACGTGTGGAGCGGTGCATGTTTTGATTGCAATGGATTGAACAATCGAATAGTACTAAGTGATTAATGAATACTACGCGTGCTCGTATCACATGAAGACATTCTAGCGCACTGTATGTTGTGTATCCGTTAATGAATGCGCCTTCAGTTTGTAAACTTATATCATACAGAATTTGGAAACTAATTATCATGTTGTCGCAACACACAGCCTCCTTTTGCTTTTCATACTCTCCGTTTGAGGCCAGGGTCGCAATACTATTGGTTTGTTATCTCAGCATTTGCATTTTTGCTTTTAGGTGAAACGTGGGTGGAACATACAGGCACGTTTTGCGTGCGTTCAAGCATGTGTACAGCTCAGTACACTACAATAAATAATAATCATTAGCGTACAAAACGTTTTGTAACATTTCTTTTTTTTTTAATAAATCCATTTTAGTGAGCTGAAAAGCAATCAGATTTCATAGACTAACGTTCCAAGTAGTAACCAATCAAGAAATATTACTTCATTATACCAACACTTAAAAAAATACGATTCTACAGGTTCTTCTTCACTTAATCAAGCGGAGATGGTTCTGCAAAGATGAATGACATTTACTTATCTCGTTACGTATATGAATGGTACTTGGTACTAGTTAATCGATGAGTGCCCTTTACAAGTACTTACATATCGTTACGTGAGCTCGTAAAAATATTTTTTATGTAGCCCGGAGCCCGGCACTTCTGGCTTATTTATTACGTGTATTAACCTTCAGCACCCCGTTTCCACGTATCATTTCTCGAACTTTTACATGTACCTAACTTGTGGAGGCAAAGCTTTGCGTCTGCACCGTCCTGTAGAATCGGAATTTTCATAATACATAGGTGTTACTGGAAAGACTACCTGTTACCGGCGATGCTATCACTTACACACCTTCAGTTTAAAACTTGTGTAATTCTGTTGGTTTTCTGAATAACAATAAAAACACGAGTACATCTTTGTTTATCGTCTTCTGAATTTCATGTTTCCTTTTGTAATGCGTTCGCAAACTTACATTGCTGGGTGTTTCTGGTAGTGATTTAAAAAATAATGACCCAAATTTAACCGAAAGCGAGTTAAAAATCTAATGCAGTGATTGTATAGTTCTGGAGTAGTAACACAAAGAAAATGAGAGAAACACTTAACTTAATTCAATACTTAATTTACCCAGAAAATAGTCGCTGTTGTAAGTTTAAATTGTATCTGTTATTATAAGTGTGAATTGATTGCTGTTTTATTTAAAATGATATGTAAGAGATAATTAAGACTAATAAATTTATAACCAACAATCTACCTAAGTTGCAAGCAATCAAATGTGTGTGCAATAATGACATATAAAATACTTTCTCCAGTCTTAATTATGGCGTAAACATTTAGAGAGGCTATTATTTTCTGTAAGAAAATAATAATAGAGACTGTTGTCACTTATCCTCCTCCTCTTGATAAAATTTTGATGATTTTGTTCATGTTTTTTGCGCAAGAGCTTACAAGTTTATTTTCACCCAGTATCATTAAAATTCTGTGTGTCAATGTAATGTTTCACCATATCATGAAACAACCTCGGACACATGAAACAGTTAATATTAATATCTTATTTTATTTCAATGAGTATTTTACCGCACCATGCTGCCGAGAAAAATAGAAAATTGTTTACGGTTGCAAATCTGCGCATGATACGGAACAAACGACAGACTGCGCGCGCGCTGCGATCTGCGACACGCCAGTGACGGTCATGGGCAGTTGCAGATAACACATTCACAAGCAAACGTCGATCTTAATTAGATATACGAAAGAGCCATAATAACTTTAGCAAAATTTAAGGTGTGTTTCGAACGAGAAGCCGCATTATTACTGATTAATAAACCGAACCGTGACTTGCATGTGCAAAGTGGTATCCTACATTTCTCCATCAAACATCATAGCTCTGCAGCATCAGCATGCTTTATCTCGGTTATAGGCTCGGTTGCACTATTTTTAGAAGAAAGTCAAATAACTGTCCATACATAAAAACATTGCCGAACGGTTTGTATATTTACAGTAAATGGTGCAATCAAGCCTTATTTGTGTGTGTGTGTGTGTGTGTGTGTGGTATTATTTATTTTACAATCATATTTTAAATAAAAGGATATAGTATATCCCATTACATACATGTTAGGCTGTATAAATACATGTAGGAATGTTGTCTTAATAATGTTACTGGGATTGGTAACACGCTTGTGTAATTTACCAGCTCATTAACTATTCCAATCCACTTAGTTTTGTTTTTATTAAAATCTAAATATTTTGTTAGATGGTCCAAAAAACTGGTTCAAGACTATTTCTGTTGCAAGGCCATGGCTTAATTAGGTATCATTATGTAGTTCCATTCATAGAACATTCTAGAACCTATGTTATTGTATTTTTGCTTTAGTTTAATGTAAAAAAGTGTCAACCCTGTATTTAATGAATTTGGTCTGATCCAATGACCCGAGAGGGAATTAATTTTAATTAGATCAGCAAGCCCATGTGCACCTAGAGTGAGTTTTGCTGGCAGGACCACGTCGTTTTTTTTTATTACAAACAAAAACCATACTATTGGGTTGTAGAAAAAAATGAAAATTTTTTTGTAGGACATGTTCAAAAAATTCAATTAGATCTACATTAGCGTTGGTGTGTGGCTAGTGATCAACTACGTCTAGAAAATATAGATGACATTTCTTAATTGATTGCGTAATATTTTTTATCCGATTTGTTTAGAAGGTCATGCATACCAAAGTCGTTGAAAACACGTTACTAAGATACTCATTATAGGTGTTATATAAACTTTAGAGGACCACTTAATGGGTTTAGTCTTTTGGAGTAGCTAGTTCAGTAAAGAACTTATACACGAAATCTGGTTAAGATGGTCAGTGATAGTAATAAGACAGTGCAAAAAGATGGGGAAGTGTCGTGTTGGAATTGTTTTTCAGTGGAAAATGATGAATTAGAAAAAGAACCCGTGCCTTTATCAAAAATTCGTAAAGAAAACAGAGAAAAGTTAAAGCTGTATTCATTCCTTGCATCAGAATTGTCCAAACCAAAAACTGTGTCGTTAAAACAAAAAGTAAGCGAAAATTACACTGTCGGTAAAAGATTAGAAGAAAAAATCAAGAAGCATCAGATAGACAATAATTTTGATAAGATAGAACAACTACCAGAAGAAGTTACAATCATACACAAAGTGCAAATAGAGACGTCGACTCCTAAAACGAAACGTGAAATAAACGAAAAATTTTCACCTGAGACTCTTAATGTGAACAACTTCGACAGTTCTATTGCCGTGGATGACAAAGAAGCATTGAAACTTACCAAACATAATGTGACAAAGCAATCCAGCTTAGATTGTTCTGGTTCAAGATATACTGGCTCTTCAATATCAGTTCGAGAAATTACGGATACTAAATCGCACAAAATTTCGGCTCCTAATATAGAAGAAATCAAATTCAAAACGTATAGTTCACCCGAGATTGAAAAAACACAATCCTTGCCTTATAAGCTAGAATCAAAACGCAAAGTTACCTGCAAATATTCACCCGAGACTGCAGATGTGAACGTATGTGACAAGTCTAATTCCGTACATGACAAAGAAGTACAAAAATGTGTAAAACACGAACATGATCTTAACAAAGATACAGCGACAACAGATAATGCCAGCTCAAATGGTTCTGATTCAGGATATACCGGCTCTTCAATAACAGTTAGAGAATTTCATGAAAGTGAAACACAGAAAGATTCAGCAAAAAAAATGGAAGAACCCGAATTCAAAATGGATAGTTCGCCTGAGATTGAAAAAACACAATCCTTGCCCTATAATTTAAAATCTTCTTTACCTGTTTTAAACTTGACTAAAAGCAGTACATTGACGACGTCTACAAAGTCTTTATTTATGGAATCTACAGCGAGTAGAAAACCTGTGAAGTCTCTCCGCTGGAGTACGCTGTGTATGGAGCAAGAAGATTTATCAGTTTCTGAGGGTTCGTTTTATTTCATAATAATTTAATTTTGGTTTTGTCATATCGAACACTAGTACTCATTCATAAATAACAATTCTTTTAACGTATCTACTTTCGTACTGTCAATTTCGCTATTTACTTACGTTTTTATTTAATTTGATTCAAATTTATTACTATTTTATATATTTTAGCGGGTACAAATTTTATGATGGCCACGCTATGTTAACGTACACTCATTGCTCTCTTTGTTCGACCCATTGCGGGGCCTTGCTCAATCAGTGACATTGCGCGTACGCTTTACACAGTGGCCGTATCGCTACTCCTATCGCTAAAATATCTACTCTAAAACAGGAAACAATCCCAGCACAGGACACGATAGTGAGGATTTCATTTGGAATTAACATATGGTGAACTCATTCTGTTCAATTCAGTCGCGTTAAAGTGATTTCAAAATGACATTATCAACGACCCCTAATTCAGATTTGCGTTACTCATCCTTTGGGAATACTTCGAGACATCCCGATGATGTCACAGCTGGCAGATATTATCCTGTAAATGTGTACAGTACAAATACAGATTCCGGTGCGCAAAAACTAACATTGTCAGAGTGCTTACGGTGTGTTTGCTGTAGGAAACCAAAGCGTAAAGAAGAAATACTCAATTCGCCGACTGATGATGTTCAGTCTGCTTTAGTGCGTCCGATAAAAAAGAGCTATACTTTAAAAAAAGAAGTTCCGAAACGTGAAGCAGAAATCCGTGAGCAGATCCCAACGCTGACAGTCACCAGAGCGATCGACGATGAATTATCAAAATCAACTACGAAGCTGCTTTTATCCAGCGAAAAGATTTCAAGTTCTATAAGTCTTAGTACAAAATACAATGTAAAGCGAAAAACGCACAGTTCTTACGAATCATCGAATTCTCCGAAGAATTCTGCAAACAACAGCAGGAGCGGTACCCTCAAGTCTGGTGAGAAAGTCTCATTCATACACGAGATACTGGAGTGTCGCGATTCTTTCTTAAAATCTTTGGAGTGGTTCGATAACTCCCTGACGAGAAATAAAAAGTGCCGACCAGTAAAACGCGACGAATGGATAGAGTTGCGGAACGATAGCGGTACCACAGATCAGACGAAATTCCACAGGCACCAATTTCACCGATTTCGTGCACCTGTTTTCATCTGCTATACATTACGGATCTATATTTAACTATTTTAACTTTCGACTACTTGGACTTGGTAACTGTTTATCTTTGACCAAGTGTTTTTGGTCGTAAATGCACGCTGCAATGCAATGCAATGCTGTGTAGGTACAACACCCACCTTCCTACTAAGTTTTCCAATAACGTGGGTAGTGTGGTGCATATCAATCTCTCTGGACAGGCGTTTGCATTACCAAAATTCTAACGAATCTTTCTTTTTCTGTTTTCTAATCTATTGATACATTTCGCATTTGCAAGTAACAGCACATGAATAATTTGTATTAAAAACATTTTAAATAAAGTAGTTGTATTTTGTTCCAGATGAATACGTCACTGAAACCCTATCGCCAGGTCACGCCACACTGCCCAGGCGATCAAACTCACCACTGCCACACGAAAGGGATATTCTGGACAGGGATCGATTCCCGATCAACAGGAGTGGACTTCAGGTGAGTCGAATAGTACGTATTGTCCAACTACACATTACTTTACTAACACTACAACTCGTCGCAACAGTTTCGATTTTCTAATTGTATTTTTCTGTGTGGTGTGAAAACCGGCATTAATCAAAAGTTAGGGATGCATCTTAGGATAGGATAAATAAATCTACTGACTAATTATCTGCGTACAAGAATAACTAAGTTATGCGTTCAAAGACAAAGATTAACGTAGAACGTAGATTTTACGGAACCAAAAGATTTCAACAGAATATTTTTTAACATAATATTCTGCCCACATGGAATTGATTTTATCTGCCTAGTCTTGTATCGAAGCAACATATCCTTGTATCAGATTGAATTAGTATTTACATTACCGCATAAAATGATATCACTGTGGTGAAACCGTCCAGCCGTTTTAAACCGGCTTGGTTGCTGGGCTAAAGCAGCTCTTTTGTTTCTGAACATAAAGTGTTGGTTTTGTGCGAATAGTGTCGTCACAGGTACAGTCGCCAGCACATCAGACTATACATTTTTGGTGAAAAATAGCATTTATTCTAACAGCGTAAGATACCACAGTGTTTAGCTTGACGCGCTGTCTGTTCGTACCAACCAGTATTGTCTTTGCGACCCCCGTCGACCATTGTATTATGTTACTTCGCCTTGCGACATGTCATGCGAACAAGGTTTTGCAAAACGTTTACTGTGGTAAATATCTAAATATGAATGTATTGTTCCGTTTTATTATTTTTCAAGTATTTGTTGTTTGATGAAAAACCGTTAAAAGTATAGTTTTGGAAAACACGCTGTGATAAACAGTAACTATACTAGTTTAATGGACATGAAAGAGGTGACTCAATTGGTGTTGATGAAAATATTAATTCCTACCCGTGATTATCATCGTGTGATTAGATAGATAGATGGTATGGATGGTAACCAGTGGATAAATATTAATTACTGTTAATGAATAAAAAACAAGTAAGCTGTGGGTAGTTTCATATACCGCACACGCACTTTCATAAGCAGTTGTAGTGGTCATACTTAATAGTTTATTTAGTGTTTGTGAGCGCGAGAGTTGCAACATTAATCCCTTAAAAGTATGACAGTGTGGGTAGATACGATAAAGCACATAACTCAATTCCATATGCGGTTGGCTGGCCCGTTTCGTTTGGTGGCCCAAAGTTCGAGATGTGGCGATGTATTCATGTGACGTGGGCTTTAGTCAAAGGTTAGTCGTTATTTTTTTTTAATTCATCTCACGTAGGTTATCTTTACCAAGCTCTTGAGCTAGCTTGCTTGAGAGTATTAATTTAAAAACTGTCCAAGTGTGAGTTGGATTTACGCACTGAGGGGTCCATGTCAACTACTAACTGAATAAGGGGTCCATTTGACATTTTTTGACAGAAAAAATAACTTATGAATGAATGTATGAATGACATAGTTATTATATATGTATTTGCGGTTGTTGAAAATGTGCTATCCCTATCTCAAAAACTACCGGTTCGATCTCGTTCAAACCAATTTTTATTGAATGTACATATTAATTAGATTAACACAATGTATATTTTCAAAATTTCACTTTCTTAGTTAGTATAAAAGTTAGGTTGGGGGAGGCTATAGCCTGTACTGTAAAATATCAAAATGAGATGGTAAAACCGATCCTCTTAGACCAATTTATGCTTCTTGAAATTCATGTACCATTCTACCATTATCCGCCGTACTATTTTTTGTTGTCTTACAATTATTATAAAATAACCATGCCAGGTGTTTAATATGTGTACTTTCCTTCCATTGCTTATTTATTTGTTTACTCGCTACTATTTTATAAATTGTACTATGGTCATAATCAGTTGAACAACAAGGACAGTAATGTGTTTAGTGATAGTGTGATTGTGATTAACACGATTTATTTTTTAGATTACTCAGTAATTTATGCGACGATATGACTAAAAGGGGATCAGGCTTGGACCTAAGCTACGTGGTTACTATTTAAATTAGTTTTAAGTAAATATGTACTTGCCTCCTTCCTTATATTTGTTAATTGAAAATTAATTCGCTCATTGGAATTCGTGACATGTTTGTGTATTATTCAAATAGTCCAAAACTAAACTAACCTGTTAATTAAAATATTGTATATTTTGTTCACACCTGGTTATACCAATGATCATCAATACTAGATTAAGTTAATAGTATTAAAACTATGTATCGATTGTCTTTTTATTGATAAAGTAGGTAGTAGGTACTGCGTACCTTCTCAGTTCTTCTGACTAACTGTGATTAACTCCAGTAATGCTTTTATTATTCGTTCTGATATTTAACCACTTGTTACAACAACAGCATACTTAGCTATTTTTGCAACTACCTACTAAAGAGAAAAAAAATAGGTGAACTAATTTATAATTTGCCCGCCTCCTATCTTGACATTTCCATATTTTATCCAAATGATGAATCCCAGATTGAACCGTGCGACACAAGCGATTGTGTATGTAATATCGAGTGTCAGCAGATAATGAACGCAAACAGAAACACTGTGGACTCCTGCGCAACATGACAGTCAGACGCGAATCGCGATCGTGAGATCTACCCATAACGTGCAATTATGTACTCACATAGTAAAGTCAATATGTAGATTAGCACTTTTTCTTTTGTGCATTTAATGGGCGTTTTCACTTGAATGCTCAATTTTCTATGCGATACACGATTAGTTGTTTAATCGTAAGTTTACTTAAAAAGTAAACACTTTCTTACAAAGTAATTAATTTAAAGTACTGAACCTACTAATAGGATTTCTTTCTATACATAAATTTACTTTGTTTCTTAGTTGATTTAACACCTACATAAATTACAACTTTAAACATTTTTGTTGAAAACTAACCCTTATTACAACTGCATAAAATAAAACACCGCAATGTTTACCTTGACGTGCTGATTCTTTCTATTCTTGTTAGTCTTTACCTATTCTGCTATTATCCCCGCAGGATGGGTGTCATATTATTCGTTTACCCTGCATAACGCGTAAGCAATAAAACGCATTGAGCTAGTATTAAACCATTTATTATTAACTCATAACAAGTTCACACAGTTGGTAGGACCCAAAAGACAAGGACAAAACACACATGCAGGCTCCATAAGAGCAATGCTTTTATTCTTTTGACGTTATTAAGTGGCCTGTACTGTTTGAATAAATTATGATTTTAGAACTAATTTAAATGTGTTCTTTTCAGGCGCGTTCCGAGTCCATGGCGTCAGTGTACTCCGGCGCTGGTGAAGGTACCAGGAGTAACGTGACAGTACGAGGGGAGGTCCAGTTCTCGCTGCTATACAACTACCGTCTCGGAGCCCTGGAGGTCGGAGTCAAGAGGTGCCGCGACCTGGCGCCGGTTGACACCAAGAGGAACAGATCAGATCCTTACGTTAAGGTACGTGTTGTTAAAATTACTTGTTATTTCGGTGTTGACTGTAGGGTAGGCCAAACGTCGTAACATACATACATCCATCCATAGTCTGTATCGATCGAGTTATCTATCTATCTTATTCTGTATCTGGACTTTTAAAGCCCCTTAGGATTTTTGATAACGGCGATTAAATCTAGCACAGAGCTTGAAATTTATTAGTCACATTAAGCTTGAGTTGTTAACTGTACTTAGGCTATTCTGATACATATTTTGCACAATTTCATATACTTACCCTTTTCTTAAGATTTCAATTTTTTCTATCTTTACTTATTTTACTTATCTCATAACTCTTATTTTAAATCAAATTTACTGCCATAACATTTAGAAATAGATTCGGCGTTTGATACAGCATAGAGCGAACAATGAACTGTGAGCAGTTCTTAATTAATCAAACAAAAAAAACTACCGAGTTAATAATACACCCAATTTGATCAAAATCTTATGTAAATAGTTTTTATGAAGACATTAATCCGTAACGTAGCTTTGGCTTTTGGTTAACGATTTAAATGGTTTTTAGAACTTTTAGTGCCTAGCGCCTACATTTGTCCTTGTGATACCATTTCTTGCTCAATTGTACCAGAAATAGCTATGGCTGGATGTTTCTAAATCGTTACGCTTAACTTAATTCGTTCTTTTAGGAAACTTGCTTGTATATCTGAATTTTATATTAAAACCTGTTTTGAAGTATGTTCTTCATATTTTTGTTTGCTATAATATGGGTAGGTCTGTTTTACTTGTGGTGTGGCCAGTCCCTTTAATATTTTCCGTTAGGAGACTTTCACTTACCCCGCATCTAAATTTGATCTCGGTAATCAGTTTTAATCGTTTAAACTTTATTTCACTGTATTGGCGGACCTAATGTCTTATGGTTTTTTACGTACATGTACATAATTCATTAGTTGTATATAGGTGACTGTTAACGTGTCATTACCTGCCTAACATATCATTTGGGAAATATGAAAATAGAAAAAAAGTTGTTTTAAATAAAATATTTTTATTATTTGTCTTTTTATATATTTTTGCACTTATCATTAAAATATTCGTATTATTCACAGGTGTACTTGTTACCGGACAAGTCCAAAGCTGGCAAGAGGAAGACAAAAGTGAAGAAGAACACTCTCAACCCCGTATTCGAGGAGACGCTGAGCTTCGTGCAGCCGCTGGCCTCGCTGTCCGCGCGGACACTGTGGCTCAGCGCGTGGCACGCGGACATGTTCGGCCGGAACGACTTCCTCGGCGAGGTGACGCTGCCGCTGGCCGACGTCGTGTTCGACGACCCCGCGCCCACGTGGCACAAGCTGCACGAGAGGGTGAGTTTATGTTTTTATTAGTTGAACTGCGGGTCCGACCGAGAGCTGTCAGGAGAGCCCCGTGGTGCTGTGGGGTTCCCGCTCCCCGTGGTGCTGCGGGGCTCCCGCTCGCTGTCAGGGGCGCCCCGTGGAACTGCGGGGCTCCCGCTCCCCCGTCCCGCTCCCCCGTGATGGGGCTCCCACTCGCTTTAGGGGCGCTCCGTCGAACTGCGGGGCTCCCGCTCCCCCGTGGTGGGGCTCCCGCTCGCTTTCATGGGAGCCCCGTGGTGCTGCGGGGCTCCCGCTCCCCCGTGATGTTGCTGGGCTCCACTCTGCGGCAGGAGGGCCCCCGTGGTGCTGCGGGGCTCCCGCTCCCCCGTAGTGTTGCGGGGCTCCACTCGGCGGCAGGAGGGCCCCGTTGTGCTGCGAGGCTCCATTCGGTGAGGAGGGCCCCCGTGGTGCTGCGGGACTCCACTCTGCGTCAGTGGGCCCCGTGGTGTTGCGGGGCGTGGCGTGGTGCTGCGGGACTCCACTCTGCGTCAGTGGGCCCCGTGGTGTTGCGGGGCGTGGCGTGGTGCTGCGGGACTCCACTCTGCGTCAGTGGGCCCCGTGGTGTTGCGGGGCGTGGCGTGGTGCTCCACTCTGCGTCAGTGGGCCCCGTGGTGTTGCGGGGCGTGGCGTAGTGCTGCGGGACTCCACTCTGCGTCAGTGGGCCCCGTGGTGTTGCGGGGCGTGGCGTGGTGCTGCGGGACTCCACTCTGCGTCAGTGGGCCCCGTGGTGTTGCGGGGCGTGGCGTGGTGCTGCGGGACTCCACTCTGCGTCAGTGGGCCCCGTGGTGTTGCGGGGCGTGGCGTGGTGCTGCGGGACTCCACTCTGCGTCAGTGGGCCCCGTGGTGTTGCGGGGCGTGGCATGGCCCCGCTCAGCCGTAGCTAGGCGGTGTCTGCGAAAATGGGAGGCGTCGCGATGGCCGGAAGCATAGCTGAAATAGGTTAAATACACGATATACGATATTAACTTGGACAACATTAAATAAAAAATAAGGTGGTATGATCATTACATTATTGTTCATAAGAATAGGTGGAGAAATTGAAATGAAGACGAATATAAACTTATACCTTACCTCTTTCCCCTTCCAGACGGAACAGTTCGAGGAAATGTGCGGGTCGCGCGGCGATCTGATCATAGGGCTCAAGTTCGAGGCAGAGGCGCGCGGCGGGAAGGGCACCCTTCATGTCCTCGTGAAGGAAGCCAAGCATCTCGCTGCCACCAAGCCGTCCGGACTCGCCGATGTATTCTGCAAGAGGTAAGACTTAAACATTAGGTACCATATTAACCAACGTACCACACCTGCACGCCAGCGGATTTAATGAAATGCAGTCGATCCGCAATACAAGTGGCTGAATTCTGGGCTGCTACGTTGTAATTTCTCGATTATAATTCCTCCATATGGGTTTCCATCAACACGCTAAGAAGAAGAAGAACCAACGTACACTGCTCTAAGCATTGGCCTTCTCCCTATGTTTCACAGAGAGTAAACTTAAGCATTCTGAATATCGCAAAAAAGGAAAAGAGAAATGGTTTGATTAGAACTATGTAATTGGAAACTAACGTTTTAAAATTAAAAACCTTACTAGGTGGTTTTAAGTCATTACTAACAGAAGAAAGCTTAGCTAATAAAATATAATAAGAGCGACACGTCGTCCCAACGCAACGATTTGAACGCGCTGCGTAGCATGCCGTTCAGATATCTGAACCGTATCTGTGTCTCACCGCTTCACGTCGCAGCGTCGGCGCAACGCATAGACAACGCTCGTATCCGTATGGATTCGCTCTTCGAACTCCACATACGCTAGCTTGGCGACCGACCGCAGAAACTCCCCAATTCTAAAGCAAGCTCATCTCTTCCAGCTACCTCCTCCCCGAGCGCGGGCGCCTCGCCAAGCAGAAGACGGGCGTCGCGCGCCGCACGCTGAGTCCCCGCTGGGAGCACACGTTCACGTACCGCGGGCTGCAGCTGCAGGAGCTGGCCGGCCGCGCGCTCGAGCTCAGCCTGTGGGACCGCGACCGCCTCGCCTCCAACGACTTCATGGGCGCCGTCAGGCTGTCCCTGGGCACAGGTAATCTTATTTTTTAACCACTTCAATCTTATCAATATACCTTCAAAATAATAAATAAAAAACTACAAAGAAAAGGGTCCTTTGGACTCCAGAACCCTAAGAAGTAAATTAGTAAATGAGCACTTACTTCTGAATATTTGTTTTGGTACTCTAAACAGCATGTAGTAGCCATGTGCTTGATTTTATCCTCTCTTACCTGAAACAATACAAAAGTTGAAAAAAAAACAACATAATTTATTATTTTTGTTTACCACCAGGTACATACATGGGCGCCAGCGTGAACTGGATGGACAGCACCGGCAAGGAGGTGACTCTCTGGCAGACGATGATGCAGCGCCCCAACTTCTGGGTCGAGGGCTCCTTGCCACTGCGCCCACAACTCAACAACTGAAAAAAATAACATCTTTAGGACATTCCAAACTTGAACTTGCCACGGTCCACAGAACACTTCAATGTATGAACGAAGATACTGGCAGGTTACCTCAAATACTATTGTCTGAATCATAAAATTTATATTCGGGATAATAATTCTATGGTCTGAATCGATGTCCCGACTTTCATCATATAAATACTGCATATCGTATATCCCCATTACGGTTTTAATTTTAAATCTATGGCACCACCGTTGGTATAATACGCTTTTAGCTAACGTGCCTTAATTAAAAGGTTGTAGAAAAGAAAGCGTAAATATTATAATGTACCACCGGTAGTACTTTTTATTTCTTTTATGTGAAATAAAAACTTAACGTTTTCAAATTCCTAGGAAAAGAGCGTTCTTCAACACAAGTTGTAGTATTACAAATTATTAAAATCATTACTCAAATACTTGTTTTCGTTTTGTTTTAATTTGCGATATCCGCCTTTTGTGTTTGTTAATATTTGAAAGTACATACCTTCACATACATTCCAGAAACATTTGATTGATTGTATTATTTGAAATAAGACGACATCGAATTAGTGATATTTGTTTTATACAAGTACTATTTACTTCATCTGTTTATATCTGTATTTTACTCTTTAACTCTTCTTACAAAAGTGCCAACTATAATAATCAATGAACGTTATTTATTTACTTATTACCTTTTTATTTTAAAACTATTATGGTATTCAAATATACTTAATCATTAAATAAACATTTTCCTATATAATTTACTTCTATGATGACGTTAACTCCATTTGATGTTACATTCCAGTTTCAAATATATTTATTTATATTATAAATACCTACTTATTTCAAGAATTGGAATTTACTCGCATAAGACAATAAAATATATCTACTTAACCTAAGACTTATAACTGCCTATAAGTTGTAAGGACATACAGCCAAATGCTCAATTGCCACTTACAAACTCTCTGTCATCAGAAATGATGATGTTGCGATTTCGCGTAAACTCCCTTATATTATGGTTTACTTGAAAAAAAAAAAATTTTATTGGCTGAATAAGGAAGTCAACTTTAAGTGGTGGTTGAATATTTGGGCCTAGACTTGTTTATTATGTTAATGCATTTACTGTAGACGTATGTATTGTACAAACTAAGTTCACATGAGTTCTGTAAGGTTTGCTCATGCGTATTGTGATTTAATTAATAAAGTGTGTACACATTTAGTTTATAAGTATAATGAATGGTGTGAATGTATTTTGTATAATGTTTTACATGTTGTATGAATAATTTTGCGAGCTTTATCATATTAAGATTAACTACAATGAAACGTCCATAGTTTGTATAATGAAAAATATAAGATTAATTAAATGCTCACTTTGCAAATACCTAATAGGTATTAGGTACAGGTTTATGTCTAAATATATATATATTTTTTATAAAATTGTTGCAAATGCAAAACAATACAAAATAAAACAATGAAAGAAAAGCGGCTTTCATTTTATTTTTACTCCTGCATTCTTAAACTTTCCTAGAATATACATACAGTAAGTAGAATTATTACTGCTTAGATATTCATCATCACTAAAAATATGTAGGTATGCATGCACATGTAATCGGGGCCAAGGAGAGAGAGATTGTTATTTAAATGAGTATTTATATGTTTGAAGAAAATCATGGGATACCCGTTATCCCCATACTTCATTCATACATTCGTTTTAGTAACACCTATTTTATAGCTAGACCAAGAAATGGTAATGATAGGATTGGTTCTAACTTAGAGTCACTGTGGCTACAGGCAAGCATGAGGATTACGCTCTCCTTCCTCGGAACACTCAAATACAGTGCCATAGCGTTTGAAAAAAAAAATATTTAAAATTCATTGGTTCTTAGATAAATCGTGGAACTTAAAATTAATCACTAAGTGCATTCTCTTATTTTGCCTGAACTAGGTTAAACTTGTATCTCAGGCTAAAAAGAGCTTACACAAGCCTTTTAACACGTTCCGGGACACTACTCCAGACACAATAGATGTTTTATTGTTTTCACGCCTGTAGGCGGGCACTGTCCCGGAACGTGTTAAGGTTTACATAATTTAACAATAATTACTAAAACAAAGTGTAAAAAAAAGTCTAAATGAAACCATATCTAAAAATAATCTACAGTATACTTAGTCACATATTTTAGTAGCGTCTAGCATAATTCCGTTTTCTAGGGCAAATTTAAAATGAGTGTTTCTTATCACATACATAAAATTATTTGTTTAATGTAACAAGTAGCAAAATACTTCTCAGCGTTATTACGAGGGTCAGTAAGTAGGACAAAACGGAAACGGAAGACCAGTGGAAGTCTCGACATAACTCCCTGTAAAAACACCAGATGTGCATCTGGATTGGGGGCCCATTTTTTTAACCCATGTGAAATGAAATAAAACTCTAAGGGTAATTTAGTTAAAAATAGTAAAAACTTAAATAACTTGGGCCCTCAATCCAGATGGTGGCATAGTCTAATCTCAGTAAGTATTATCTCTGGTTTAATATTTTTTATTTAAGGATTTAGTTAAGAATTTCTTACATATTTTAAGAAATTCCCAAATCTGTAGAACATGACGTTATAGATTTATGGCGGTATATCTAGGGCCCTCACTTCGTTATTGTCTGAACCTTAAAACACGAATTTATCCGAAAAATAAAAATTACGACTATTATAAATGTTACTTAGATACACTCGGTGAATTACTTAAAAAGAAATAATGACTCAAAAGTTAATTGTTAAGAAGTACATGAAGGACGTAACGTCTGAACTGATAGCCCAATATTTTTGGCTTTATTGACGAGGCACAACGTCATAGATTAACGCAAATGTGATGAGAATTTTACCCTTTTCTTAATTAAATTATAACATAACGCCCGTTCTTCTAAATTCCATATTTCAAGAGAAAAATAACTTTTTACTTTCTTTAAGAGAACAAATTGTAGGGTGACCATTAGTTTATCATAGTATTTAGGGACCGTCTATTAATTCCTTGAAAGTAACCTTACTAGGAACCAACATAGTTATACCTATTAGACCAAAAAAAAAACTAAGACATGCATGAATCATACTCAAATCAGGTTGTTTCAGGTGTCAAGCCAATGCGAGCTGAGTACCATACCTATCGATTTAACCCACATGTATTCTACAATTATTTGAAGTTTTCGAGATAGCGTATTCTTTCGATATTTTTCATGATACACCTAGATGATGGCTTTAAAAATTATATATTTATTTAGGTTAACTTTTCTTGGATATTTTAAATTAAGTCAGAAGCTATGGAGTACATGTGTACTTCACATCAATGTTGATGTGAAGTAAATATTTTTTTAATAATTGCACCGATCGTGAAATATTTTTTAGAATGATTTTATTGCGTATTTCGACGCCTCTGGTGCTATAGTAAGACTGCGCTTTACAAAATATACACGTACACTATGATAAACTATGGTCACCCTACAATTTATTCCCTTGAAAGAAAGTTAAAAGTTATTTTCTCTTAAAATATGGCATTTAGAAAAACGGACGATATGTTACAATTTAATTACGAAAAAGTTAAAAATCTTATCGAATTTGAGTTAATCTATGACGTTGTGCCTCGTCAATAAAGCCAAAAATATTGGGCTCTCAGTTCAGACGTTACGACCTTCATGTACTTCTTAAAAATTAACTTTTGAGTCATTATTTCTTTTTAAGTAATTCACCGAGTGTATCTAAGTAACATTTCTAACAGTCGTAATTTTTATTTTTCAGATAAATTCATGTTTTAGGGTTCAGACAATAACGGAGTGAGGGCCCTAGATATACCGCCATAAAACTATAACGTCATGTTCTACAGATTTGGAAATTTCTTAAAATATGTAAGAAATTCTTAACTAAATCCTTAAATAAAAAATATTAAACCAGAGATAATACTTACTGAGATTAGGCTATGCCACCATCTGGATTGAGTGCCCAAGTTATTTATCCATAAAAGTTGTAATTTATGTTTAAGAAATTTTTGGCCCTATGCTTTAAGTTTTTACTATTTTTAACTAAATTACCCTTAGAGTTTTATTTCATTTCACAAGGGTTAAAAAAATGGGCCCCCAATCCAGATGCACATAAACTCCAGGTGGCGCTCGAAAAATGCTGAGACTAAATTGTTTTTTTCGTGTATTTATTGATTGATGTTTGAATCAAGCTTAAAAGATTACAAATATTTTTTTAAGGTTTAGCTAGGTTAGTTAAAAGGACATTCGATGCGGCAGAAAATCAGAAAATTTAAAATGTCTACGCCGACCATTGAACTATTAGTACTACGTATGGAAATGACATCCCGAACACAGAATATATAATAGTATGATCCCGAAGGAACCTCGTGCGCGATGAGTTGAAGGTCACAGATCATCAACGCATGCGCGGTATCACAGTCACTCATCACTCCCGCTCCTAGCGGTAACCAATGTGACATTTGATCAATTGTTTTGTCAAAAATACCGTCTTGCGTTTTGAAAACATGCAAAAATAAAATCAACAGGAATCAAAAAGATACCGGCGTTACTTACCATCGTTAAAAAAATAAAATGTTAACTTAAATCAGCAAAAAAAATTTTTTCAAAATGTTTTAAATATTTTGCATGAAATTGCCGCCATTTTATATGAAAATCAAAGATTATAAAAAGTGACACGCACATAATATAAAATTAGGTAGGTAATAAATACAGGTTAGACAATGCGATTTTGTGATATTTCTTATGAGGTGTTTTACATTTGTAGTTGTATAAAATAATATTCATTCAATACAAATAAGTTCGGTAGGCACAAAAGTCTGTGTCACTTCTGCGGTTTCATATTCAACATTCAAAAATTATGGAATACGTCAGTCTGTTGACAGTTCACGTCCAAAAAATGCGCACATTTTTTGCTTGGCATAGCGTCTCTAAACGTAGTAAGTAGTAACAGCTCACTGACGCCGACACGAAATGTCAAAAATTTTGCTTCAGACTTCGGCCGCAGATTTACTTTTCATTACAAAGTATACAATTTAACAAAAAATATGTTGTCTACAATATTAAACAGTATGCATGCAATATAGTACGTATTGCACGATGCAATAATTACGTGCCCTCATTCATATCATACGTAATAAAACATACTCTTACTAATCTGTGTAATAAAATAAACGTACCGATGTACATGTACTGGGTCTCGGGCCTCGGCTGCCCTTTTGGCAGGTAATTTGTTTGCCATCTTCAAAACCTAACTACGAGCATAGCTGGGCATTAACTCGTTAATCCGTTAATCGTTAATTAACGAAGTTGACATTTTGATTAACGGATTAACTTTTAAGTTAACTTTCAAAAATGTTAACGGACACGTTAACTTCCGTTAATATGCAGCTAAGTCCGTTAATCGTTAATCCAATGCCTACTGTTTACCGCACGGCACCGCGGCGCGGCGCAAAAAACAGGTGCAGACAAGTAAGTTTTTTGATAATTCTGTCACACAGTCTATTGAAAAACCAAAAAGCTCCAACTCTCTAACGAGTAAAGCGCAATGTCTCGTTCAAATGTGGCTGGACATGAAATCAAAAGACTCGTTCAACGATACTGCATTTCTCGGGGAACAGATATTCATAAATGTATTCATTAAATACAATACCGCTATACCCTCAAGTACTGCAATTGAATGGCACGGGTGAAAACATTTTAACATCAAAACGAGGATCGCTTTCAGTTTGTAATTTTTATAAATTTTGATACAGTATTTTGAAATTATAAAAAATAATTATTAAAGGGGTATTCGTCACCGGTACTCAAAGACCTTCAGAAGCTTTTTAATTCCGTGCTGCTAGAGGGCATCACACCTGAGGCATGGAACAGGAGTGTGGTGGTGTTGTTCTTCAAAAAAGGAGACAAAACCTTATTGAAGAACTATAGGGTATCTTACTCCTGAGACATGTCTACAAGCTGCTCTCAAGGGTCATCACGAATCGTCTCGCACGCAGGTTAATGACTTCCAGCCTCCCGAACAAGCCGGATTCCGAAAAGGGTATAGTACCATAGACCACATCCATACGCTTATGCAAATTATACAGAAGTCAGAGGAGTATAATATGCCTCTATGCTTAGCGTTCGTGGACTATGAGAAGGCCTTTGATTCGATCGAAACCTGGGCGGTGCTTCTGTCTCTTCAGCGGTGCCACATAGACTATAGGTATACACCGTGCTTTTTTAACCGTCTAACAGCCGAAGGCCACTTAAAGTATCCAATAACTACATGTCATTCGTTAAATAAAACTTGGTTATTATTAAGATTTCAAAGCCTAAGACATTAAAGAAGATATCAGCACAATTTAGTACGAAACATCCTGTAACGAGCACTACGTGCGGGTCATTCACTCGGCTGTCTAGCACTACTGACCTTATTTTACGCACGAATAGAAAGGGGCGAGGCGGTGGGCGTCACAAAGGATTGCGCTAGCGCATGATTGGTTAGAGATCCACGTGGACTGTCTTAGATTGGCTACGGTGCGGAACGCGTGGAGGCGGCAAGGTCAAGGAATGCATTGTTGAAAATGTAAACATTATGAACAGAATGATACATTACGTAACATTACTATTAGATATTTTTTACACCAAAATTATGTGGAGTGTAATAAAAAAAATAACATGTCCTAGAGGTTTATTAAGATGGTTACATTACGTGGGCTTCGGGTGTAAGACGGTTAAAAGAGCACGGTGTATAGTGGTGTTAAAGTGTCTGTTATGACAACGCCACCATGTCGGTCCGAGTACAGGAAGAGAATACGAGGGCGATTCCACTGCGAAGAGGTGTAAGACAGGGAGACGTTATATCTCCGAAACTGTTCACAGCGGCACTAGAAGACGCCTTCAAGCTCCTGGAATGGGAAGGATTCGGCATCAATGTCAATGGCGAATACATCACACAGCTTCGGTTTGCCGATGAGAACATATTATAGTCACTATATTATAGTCGTTGTGGCATTGATGATCTGGGCACTATGCTCGAAGACTTTGATTGAGTATCCCAACAAGTGGGTCTTAAAATGAATATGGAAAAGAAGAAAATTATGTCGATGTGTTGTACCCACTCCAGTATCTGTTGGAAACTCAATTCTCGAGTCTCTTGTTGACGAGTACGTCTACCTGGGACAAGTAATCCAGTTAGGTAGGTCCAATTTTGAGAAAGAGGTCAATCGAAGAATCCAACTCGGATGGGCAGCGTTCGGGAAACTGCGCAAGAGCGTCTTCTCGTCTCAATTACCTCAAAATCACACAACGAACGATGGAGAGGGCTATGCTCGATGTTTCTCTACGAGATCGAATTAGAAACGAGGAGATACGTAGAAGAACTAAGGAAACGGATATAGCCCTGCGAATCAGTAAGCTCAAGTGGCAGTGGGCAGGGCACATAGCGCGTAGAACTGATGGCCGTTGGGGCAGAAAAGTCCTAGATTGGAGACCCTTCGACCAAAAGCGCAGCGTAGGACGTCCACCGACAAGATGGACAGACGACCTTGTAAAGATCGCAGGATCGCACTGGATGCAGACCGCTCACAACCGGTTGTTGTGGAAAGCCATGGGGGAGGTCTATGTTCAGCAGTGGACGTCCTTCGGCTGATTTCAGAAAATATTCATAAGCCACCTTAACTATCGTGATCGCAAAACTTTTGACACGTACGAATTAAGCTGCATAGAGCATGGCTTACTCCCTCTAGATCTTAGGCGTATCTCGCTCGACATGACACTGCTTTTTGACATTGTTAATAATAATATTGATTGCCCGGAGCTAGTTTCTAAAGTATTTTACAGCACTCCAATGTACCGCACACGTCACACATCTTTGTTAAGTCCTCTTAGACACCGCACCAAATATTTGAAAAATGCTGTCATGATTCGACTACCAAGAACGTATAATTTAGTTTTTAATCAAATTGATCCTTTTTACACGAAGCGAAATAAATTTAAAAGTGATGTGTCTGACACGCTCAAAGAGCGTATACATTGCAGTAACTAAAATAGTTGAATTTTTATCCCGATTTGTTTTTGACGTTTGCCTAATACTGTGTTCGCCTTTGCATTTGTGTAACTAGTTAGTTAATTATATAAACTTTGTTATTTTTCTTTATCCAACAACAGTTGTTTTTATAATTTATGGAAAGCCTATTATTGGCCTTAATATTTGTAAAATTCTGTTTGTTAATACTCATGTGATCGCTGTTGGTTTTCATACAAATAAAAATAAAATAAATAAATAAATGATGATGATAATGATGATGAAGAATTATCAATCAATGTCAAAAAGCTGTCAAATTACTTAGCAAAAAATCACTCACTACTGTAGCACGATAGAGTAACTACAGCAGCCGCTGTCAGAATAGCGAGATGTATCAAAACACTATCGTTGTACAAGTGATGCACAACTCAGTGAAGACTCAATTAGCGGCACCCAGATGAGAACTTCAACATGTCAATTGCATGAAGGAAAATATGCACGAAATGCCCGACGATTAAATTACACATTTGAATTACACAAGTATTTCGTTTTGTCCCTAACCTGTT
The DNA here is from genome assembly GCA_963584085.1 of Pyrausta aurata. Taxonomy (NCBI): domain Eukaryota; kingdom Metazoa; phylum Arthropoda; class Insecta; order Lepidoptera; family Crambidae; genus Pyrausta; species Pyrausta aurata. The sequence goes on from OY757259.1 coordinate 6,522,385, forward strand.
TACTCCCAGAACCTAAACCAACAGGTTTATAAGTTCACTAACGCAACTATAAATTTCCACATATTAACGGATTAACGATTAACGTTAACTTGCGTTAATTCTTCCGAAATGTAACGCTTTAACGTTTAACGAAGCTAACTTTTTTTGTAACGGATTAACGATTAACGAAGTTAACTATTTGATTAACGGTGCCCAGCTATGACTACGAGCTTAACGTTGACGATAGATCTCGTTAAATAAAATGAATGGCTTTTGAGCTCGAATCGAATATATATAGGTAATATAGCGAAACGACATTATATTTTTATTAAGGTTTGAAAATTTGAAAACCAATTGAAAATTTTGCAATATTTGTCGTAATTCGTAAACCGTTTCCCCATGTTCTATTCGGGGCTAAGCAACAAGACGGACCCAACCCAACAAAGAAATTCGGTACATCAGTCTTGAACTCCAGAACTTAAATAAGATAGAAGATAGATACAGATTACACTGAAATTGGTTTTATTGCTTTTTTATTTTCGTTTCACTGAGCTTTACTTGTAATCACTACGTTTGATTCGTATGAAATCGATTAAAATCAAGATGTTTAGACTGCTTGTTTAGGCGAATAATTTATTGTAGCATCACTACAAACAACAACTGTCAACTGTCTGTCACTGTAATGATGATGGACGCGAAGGGGGATTGAGATCAGTGTTGTTGCGATAGCGATATTTTGGCTATCGATAGTTGACCTTGAAAAACAGTCGATAACGCGAATATTATATCGAAAATATCGACATGCTGCAATATTATCGATAGTATGGATAGTAAAAATTAGGCGATATTATTGAATTTGGTCGTACTATCGATAAAAGAGAAGTCGATACTATCAAACTACCTATGTATGATATATCAACGCGTGGCATCGATAGTATCGATAGTTTTGTTTTAGTTACAATCGACATATTTTCGATATTATCGACTGAAAATAAAACGTAACGACACAAATATAGAAGTTGTTAAATTTTAATAAAAGAGCTTACGATTAAATAACTGATATGGATAGACGACCACGAAACCAAACTGTTATTCACCGAAGATGATACGGACGGGTACCCAAACTACCCAAAGATCCTGCACTTTGAGGTTTGAACGTAGATATTCTCTCGATGTAAAATATTACGGACGTACTACGTAGCTGCATTCACTGAATTGAACCGCGAATGTAGATGATCTATAAAATCATCTTTTAAATGCAAGCAAAAGTATCATCATAAAGTGTCGACTATAGATAAGGCAAACTATGTTTATCCATATCCATATCGATAGTGTTTGTGCTGATACTATAGATACTTTATAAAATATCGATAGTGTTTGTTGTGTTGTATCAATATTAGTCCTTAATATTGATATATAAACTCATGTATTTCTTGTCTATTGATTGATGTGTTTGACATATTGTAAAAATGTGACATGTGATTGTTAATTAAAAGTCTGAACGTAATAATGTTTATTTTCATTGAAATATATTATCGATAGAAAATACAATATTGGCGACGAGATGGACGCCGAACAGTTCGCGCAGTTCTTACGCGGACAACAAAAACAACAGGAACAATTAACACAATTGTTGCTACTTTTGGGATCCCAAATACAGGGTGGCCAAAACAATGGTCAAAACCCGACATCAGCGGCGGACGACAAGATAAGTTTATTTAAACATTTTTCAATGGATAAATTAAACCCCGAAAACGTACGGGTTGAAGATTATATTGAACTATTTGAAACCAAATGTAAGATACACAAAGTCAACGATGATAACATAAAAAAAGATTTACTCTTAAATTGTTTCACCCCAGAAATTCTCAGAGAGGTTAAAGTTGGGCTAACACCTAAATTTGAATCCTGTTCTTACTCCGATTTAATTAACAAACTTTTAGATCTATTTCGCATAAAAAGAACAAGATATCGAGCATTAACAGAATTTTGGAGTTGTATAAGGCAGAATAATGAGTCAATGGAACATTACGCTAATCGGCTTAAAGAACTGAGTTTAGATTGCGGATATGATGAAACATTTATGGAACGCCAACTTCGAGACCGCTTTGCAACTGGCTTGAATCATATCGAGTTAGAAACAGATCTGAAACAAAAGTGGCCTAATCTTACAGAAACATACGAAGGAGTTACGCGAGAAGTAACATTTACTCAAATTTTTGCTGTTGCACAATCACGTGAACAAGCAGAACACGACATACCATGTACAAGTATCAAGAGAATAAAAAACAATTCACTACAGAAATCTACATATTTACAAAAAAGCAAAAATCCACGAATTATTTACCAAGATCAATGCTACCGCTGTGGCAGGAGTGATAAGCACAACTTTACAAACTGTCCAGCTAGAAAACATAGGTGCCAAGAATGTAAACTAGAGGGACATTTCGAAAACTGCTGTCTTAAATCAGGCAAAGCACAGTTAGCAAACAACAGATCCCTAAAACCCAAACGAGATCATAAACTACAAAGAATTACTGGGAATAATAACACTGATTCAGAGGAATCTACAGACAGTAGTGACGACAGCGATGAATTAGTTTGCAATGTAGCATTTAACAATAGACCAAAAAAAGATTGCAAAAGAATTGATACAATTATCAACGGACAACAATGTACAATGGATTGGGATCCTGGCTCAACTTATTCAATTATTAACACACATTTTTGGCGTAAAATCGGATCACCAACATTAACCAAAGGACCTAAATTGAAAGCCTATGGTAATTATAAGTTAAAATCAAAAGGTTTTGCTGAAGTGACTGTAGCAGTCAATGGAGAGGAAAAAATCTTACAAGCTGTAGTCATGAAAAACGCCAATCCAATGCTTTTCGGATTGCAATGGAGTGAAATGTTTGATATGGAGTTTCCCAAGGCAGTTTATTCTATTAGAAGTGTTTTTCCAACAACATTACAACAAATCCTCGACCAACGAATCGAACTATTTGACGGCAAATTAGGAAAAGTCCAGGGTTATCAAGTCAATATTCATGTAAGACCTGGAGCAGAACCTGTACATTTGCCTGCACGTCAAATCAAATTTGGCATTAAAAGAAACATCGAAATGGAACTGGATCGTCTTGTATCTGAAGGTATAATAGAAAAAATAGATCCAAACTTGACACCAGTGGAATGGGCTACGCCAACAGTTAACGTTGTAAAACCAAACGGAGATATACGAATCTGTGGAGACTATAGAAGCACCCTTAACCCTGTACTAATCAAACATTTACATCCTGTACCTCTTTTTGATCAACTGCGACAGAAGTTAACTCATGGCAAACTTTTTTTCAAAAATCGATCTCAAAGATGCTTACCTTCAATTCGAAATTGCCCCTGACTCGAAGAAATTTTTAACACTTACAACACACAAAGGCTATTTCCAGTATAACAGAATGCCATTTGGAATCTCAACAGCACCATCTATTTTTCAACACTTTCTAGATAATTTACTAGGAGACCTTCCAAACGTGGCCGTGTATTTTGATGATATTGCAATTGCTGGACAAAATAAAACCGAACACCTAAAAACATTAGACACTGTATTTGAACGCTTGCAAAAAGCGGGGCTAAAGATAAATTTAAAGAAGTGTTCATTTTTACAGCATGAAATCGAGTACCTAGGTCACTCAATAGACAAAAACGGAATACGCCCCACTAAAAAAAAACTAGACGCCATCATAAAAGCTTCGGAACCCTCAAATCCTAAAGAACTTCGATCTTTTCTTGGTTTGGTTAATTTTTATGAAAGGTTCATACCTCATCTACACGGTATCTGTGCAGACTTGCATGAACTTACAAGTGGTAAACAACGATGGCGTTGGACAAGCCATGAAAAAGACGTTTTCAGTAAAACCAAAACATGCATAGCTACATCAAAACCACTCATAGCTTTTGATGAAAACCGTCCACTTTTCTTGGCGTGCGACGCATCAGAGAAAGGCGTAGGAGCTGTTTTGTACCACAAGGAGAAAAACATTGAAGAGCCTATAGCCTTTGCTTCTAGAAAGCTTCGAAAAGCTGAAACGAAATACTCTGTAATTGATCGAGAAGCTCTAGCTATACTGTTTGGAATTAAAAAATTTGATCAATATTTACGTGGAACAAAATTCACACTTGTGACAGATCACAAGCCTTTAATATACGTATTAGGTGCTCAACGTAACCTTCCTAAATTAACTAACAACAGACTTGTCAGATGGGCTTTAATTATTGGAAGTTATAATTACGACATTTGTTATCAAAAAGGTGAACAAAATATATTGGCAGATTGTTTTTCGAGATTACCAGATGTTGACGCCGATATATCAAACACAGACCGTATTCATAAAATTACAACTTGCCTCGTTTCAAACAGGATTTCAGATCTACACCTAACAGAAAACATTTTAAAGAAATATACAGCGTCGGATTCCATTTTATCAAAAGTTACACAGTGTCTGAGAACAGGTTGGCGCGATATTAACTGTGACAATGAGTTAAAACATTATTTCAGGAAACGAGACGAAATTTCACGTGAAAATAAGATTCTTCTATGGCAAGGACGAATGATTATTCCAAATTCTTTGCGTTTGAAAGTACTAACGTATTTACATCGGGGCCATCCTGGAATAAGTGCAATGAAAGCATTAGCGCGTTTCTACGTATGGTGGCCATCATTAGACGAAGATATAGAAAAATTTATCAAGCAATGCAAAGGTTGTCAAACTAATCGACCGCATAATAAAGAACTTCCCGTTTACTCATGGTCTATACCAGAACAAGTATGGGAAAGGATTCATATTGATTTTGCTGGACCATATGAAAATTCTTATTGGCTTGTTGTTTGTGATGCCTTGTCCAAATGGGTTGAGGTTAAACAAATGAAAAGTATAACCACCAAAGATTTGTGTCTAGTCCTGGACGACATATTTGTCACGTTTGGATTACCTCAAATGATTGTTTCGGACAATGGTCCACAATTCACATCCCATGATTTTAAAAACTATTGTGAAAATTTAGGCATACATCATGTTACATCTTCACCTTATCACCCACGTACAAATGGTTTAGCTGAAAGATTTGTCCGGACTTTCAAGACCAGAATGTCGGCGAACGAGGGCACTAAATCCAAACACCACCTGATGGAATTCCTATTTACATATAGAAATACGCCTCACAACACCACAGGAAAATCACCAGCCCAGATAATGTTTGGTCGTCAACTCAATTGTTTACTTTCGAATATAAGACCCAACAAAAGAAAAGAATTAACTTATAAAAATATAATGGACAACATCGCAACAACACCGACCCCATATTTTAATCCTGGTGAAGCAGTGTACACAAGAACAAGGGCAGAGAAAAATTGGAGGGAAGGAGTTGTGACCGCACGGAAGGGGAGGTATACATATATTATCTCCACACCTAGAGGCCAGTTAATGCGGAGGCATGCCGATCACATTCGCACTAGATCAGTCCAACCAATTCTTCCGTCAACAGCATTATCACCGGGACCATCAGCAGATATACCATCATCAACTTCACCATCGACACCATCTCCTCCACCTCAATGCTTCCCATCAACTGCACCATCGACACTATCTTCTCAAAGCCCATCATTAACTGCACCATCGTTACCATCCCCTCCATCTCAATGTTCACCGTCAGGATCATCTTCACCGCAGTGTTCAGATTGGATAACACCACCATCAGAGCCGGCCGTACAGACTGCTATACCTTTACGCCGTAGCCAACGTGAAGTACGTCCACCACGGCGACTGATCACCGAAATGTGAGGGGGGACGAATGATATATAAACTCATGTATTTCTTGTCTATTGATTGATGTGTTTGACATATTGTAAAAATGTGACATGTGATTGTTAATTAAAAGTCTGAACGTAATAATGTTTATTTTCATTGAAATATATTATCGATAGAAAATACAATAAATATCAATACTGTCGATAGTATCGAAAGTATGAGCGTATTGATATTAAGGACTAATCCTACTACTATTATAAAGGCGAAAGTTTGTAAGTATGGATGTATGGATGTTTGTTACTCTTTCACGTAAAAACTACTGAATGGATTTGAATGAAACTTTACCACAATATAGCTTATACATCAGAATAACATATAGGCTACAATTTTTGAGGTTTCTAATGATGTGAGGTCGTAAAAAAAACACATTTTTTGCGCTACCAGACGGGACGAACCTGAAGTCCACGCGAACGAAGTCGCGGGCAAAAGCTAGTATTAAATATTTTTATCAATCGATACTTTCGATGGTATCGAAAGTAACGTCAATATTTTCGATTATCGATAGTATGACTGATTTTCAAGGCCACTATAGTATCACGATACTGTCGATAGTCTATCGCTATCGCAACAACACTATTGGGATATTTGAATTGAAATAATCTTTTGACGTTTGTTTGATTTGGTTGTGGTTTGGTTGGTTGGGTGATTGATTTTTTACGTCCTGTTTTGTACAATATAAAAATTATTTCTTTAACATTTATTAGAAAGAACCTCGCTTATTTCGATAGCTTAACCATGGCGAATTTGCAAAGTATTGCATTATCTTGTTTTATAATATCAACATTTACATTACGAACAGGTATGTTTGGGCGTTGTTTCGGTGGATTTTCGTTTTTGTATTTATTTCTAATGTTTCATTTTATTTACTTTTAGTCTACTCTATAAACTGTTATCAGTGTTCAGGAACAGATTCAGAAAATCCCTTTGACTGTAATGAGTTCTTAGAGGGTGATTCTGACTTGGTACCAACCGACTGTGAAACTATTCATAATGCTCAGTACTGTATAAAACATGTAGGGAGATACGAAGGTGAGATAGTGGGTACAGAGGTCGATTAAAATAAATAACAGTACTAACAGTCATGCTATTGTTGTTAATACTTACCTTATTTTGATAGATGGGAGTTGTTATTATAACTTAATTGTATGCCTTATAACATGCTATAAACTGATAGATCTAACAATAGTATGTAATACCTAATAATGATGTAGGTTGTGCTAATTAACATTTTGCCTATTTAGGTTTTGCAATAGATTGTTACCAGTGTAACTCATCGTCTACGATGGAATGTGGTGATGGTCTTATGCGCTTGGATGGTGGCGTCTTGAAGCCAACATCCTGTGAGCATGTGTTTAATGCTCGGTACTGCATAAAACAGACAGGTTACTAACAGGGTTATTATTTATAAAAAATTGCCAAATTAATGCCCAATTTTTCAATAGACAGATTAGAAACATTTGTTGAATAAAATATAATATGGGTAATTTGAAACGTCACATATTTGTCGGCAATCATTTCTGTAAATGTCACTTTTAAATTGGTATTTAATTGTTTGGTCGCTTTTAAAATACTTTATCTAAGTCAGTAATGTTTTATCTGATGTTTGAAAAATCAGCCTTAAATAAATAACATTGCAAACAAGTTTGAGTTTGGCAAACCAAAGCTCCTATTGAACTAATTTTAATTTGGCAAAACATTTTATTAAACATATCTATTTTTTTTCATATTTATTGTTTCTCTTAAGTTGTCACTACTAACCACACCCGTTTTTGCAAGTCTCTGAGCACAACACAAGCTTTACATATTTCTAGCATATGCACTTACTACCACTAACATAGAGGACATGGATATCAATTGCTTCTTGGTGAGTATAATGGACACTTCTGATTTTAGAAATGAGTGAAACACAAATTTATCGATTTATTAGTGGATGGGTTTGCTTTGGTTGTGGTCAATTTTATTGTTATCATCAACATTATTATTACAATAATGTTTAAAATTTTTAGGTGGCATAAGTACTAAAAGATTTTGCTCATCGCTGGATTTGGGAAACTATTGCAATTATGTGCAGCAAGTTGGTGACAAGCTGGAGTATAGAACATGCATATACACATGTGGTTCTGACGGCTGCAATGGAGCAAGCAGCTCAACCGTGTCTGCCATGGTCACAACATTGGTCTTATTTCTTTACAGGTGTATAGCCTAGTGAACTTACACGTTTTAAATGAATGATATCAAACATATTAAGCTATTCCAGGTTGATAAATTAATCCTAAAATATTGACCAAAACTTATGCTAACTTTATAAAATACTTCAGGGAATCAGCTCTGTTTTAATGTTATTTTTTATTCAAGAGGAGTTTATGTTATTATCAAATTTCCTCATAGCCTTCAATAGTTTAAACTCATATTTTATAAAATGTATTTCAGATATATTATTTTTTACTTAGGAATAATAACATTGACTGTTTGAGCCGTCCATATGGAGCATTAATTATTTTTACAAATAGAAATTAGTTTTAGAATAAAATAAGTTTATAAATGACATATTTTGTACATTCCGTATGCAATTTATTTGTTGTGTTAATACCAGTACTTAGGTGTATTCTATGAATTGTGTGTATATTATTTACGAGGGTACAAGAGGTAAGGCTTTGTTTTTTATACGTGTCTAGATCACATAGTACTAAATAGACGTTTGGTTGAAAAATGGTGAGCTTATATGAGTAGAATGGGCCAAAAAATTAATGATGGCAGCAGTTACATTTAGCTTTAGTCTGAATTGCGTGCATGTGTTTCATTATTCTTTACTTGAATCTCACTGTCTGTATTAGCAGGTAACATGTTCCAAACATGAAGCCATTTAGTGTAAAAATATTCCTAAAGATGAGCAGGCTCGCTCGGTGGATTAAATACTAATGTGCTTACCTGAATTAAAATTATGCCAATTTACTAAAACTGCTAAAGAAGCCTTCTACCTTTTCGTAGCCTTTTACAAGTGTGGGTAGTTTTATCTAAAAAATATCGATGTTGTTCATATGTTAGCCAAGTCATATGTATTTAATAATAATAAGTAAGTTATAAGTACAGTAATTTATTCACTTACCAATCAATCTGCTGGGAAACTGCCTTGTAGTTGTAGAATTCTGGTTTTGCACTCGTAGGTGGTACCAGGTCCAGTACAATTTTTTATGCATCACATCACAGTGACTATATTTTCTAGATATTTTTCCGTAACTAACTGGTTATGTAAAATAAACTCAACAAAAGTGTTATACTAGATGTCCCTCAAAAAGCAGCCGAACCGCGCCAACCCTCTTTTCTAGAAACAAAATGAAAGGAAACGGAAATTGACTAAAGTAATTATATTTTTGTCAAATGAACTACCAAAAATTTGAAGAAAAGAATGTGACGTCAGATAAATTTTCCTCAATTTTGCGGTTATGTCGAAATATTTTAGAAATCACAATTTTAAAATAGGTTTAATTTTATACTTTTGAACAGAAATAGTTTAAATAAACATTTTGTAAATTTTTATATCCGTTTATTATTAATTTCTGCTTCACATTTTGGGCTAAGGGGAAATTCTGTGAATGAGAGATTAAATCATTGTTCAAACATTTAATGAAAATTTGTGCTACAGAAGCTTGATACAAAAATACATAATAAATATCAACACCGTTTTTAGCCAAATTATATCGATATATTTAGCCAATGCGCATATAATACTTTTGTTTTCACTTAACAAGCTAAATACACCAAACATGGAATGTTCAATTATTTTAATTGCACTTGCAAAAAGCAACTGTAACCGGACGCATGCTTATACCACTACCACACACTGACATATTGGCCTGGCTGTTGAATTTTGCAAGTGCTTTCTTTAAGGCGTAGGCTGCGACACCTCATCAATGTTGCGAGATTGCTTTCTCAACATCCGAAAGAAATATTTTTACAAATATAATAGTGTATAGTATTGTGACAAAACACAATGAAAACAAAAATAAATTATAGTTGTTCATATTATTTTTAATCTACTGCAAGTGTAGAGAGAAATACAGAGATAGTGTATCGATAAAAAAACAATTCATTAATGTTTCCATCATAATTTTTACATAAAAGAGCCTATCATTTACTTCACCAATGTTGAAATATTCATGATCATGAAATATCTTATGACAAGGCTCTAGCACCTTCAGTTAACGTCTAAGATGCTAGCCTCAAAACCTTAGTTCTAAAAAGTATGTACATAAAAGTTCAGGTTACTTTTTTGTACATTTTCTTAAAAAACTCCATTTTTGATTAAAGTAACCCTAAATTATAAAGTAAATGCCGATACGTACAAAACTTATAGCTAACGTAAATACTATTATTATGTCATAGCTGCAAACACATTCATAATAAAAACAGGTAACACAACAGTTTACATAAAAATGTAAATCAGACTAAAAAATCACTAACAAGATGTCAACTAAATCATAAAAATGGGCATAGCTGGGCATTAACTCGTTAATCCGTTAATCGGTAATTAACGAAGTTAACATTTTGATTAACGGATTAACTTTTAAGTTAACTTTCAAAAATGTTAACGGACACGTTAACTTCCGTTAGTATGAAGCTAAGTCCGTTAATCGTTAATCCAATGCATACTGTTTACCGCACGGCACCGCGGCGCGGCGCGAAAAACAGGTGCAGACAAGTAAGTTGTTTGATAATTCTGTCACTCAGTCTATTGAAAAACCAAAAAGCTCCAACTCTCTAACGAGTAAAGCGAAAAGTCTCGTTCAAATGTGGCTGGAGATGAAATCAAAAGACTCGTTCAACGATACTGCATTCCTCGGGGAACAGATATTCATAAATCTATTCACATTCATATATCTATTCATTAAATACAATAAAATCTTTATTTCAATTTAGGTCATAAAATGACACTTTCTGTCAATACTGCTATACCCTCAAGTACTGCAATTGATCGGCTGTTTTCCACGGGTAAAAACATTTTAACATCAAAACGAGGATCGCTTTTAGTTTGTAATTTTTATAAATTTTGATCCAGTAATTTGAAATTATAAAAAATAATTATTAAAGAGGTATTTGTCAAAGACCTTCAGAAGCTGTTTAATTCCGTGCTGCTAGAGGGCATCACACCTAAGGTATGGAACAGGAGTATGGTGGTGTTGTTCTTCAAAAAAGGAGACAAAACCTTATTGAAGAACTATAGACCCATCTTACTCCTGAGCCATGTCTACAAGCTGTTCTCAATGGTCATCACGAATCGTCTCGCACGTAGGTTTGATGACTTCCAGCCTCCCGAACAAGCCGGATTCCGAAAAGGGTATAGTACCATAGACCACGTCCATACGCTTATGCAAATTATACAGAAGTCAGAGGAGTATAATATGCCTTTATGCTTAGCGTTCGTGGACTATGAGAAGGCCTTTGATTCGATCGAAACTTGGACGGTGCTTCTGTCTCTTCAGCGGTGCCACATAGAGGTGTTAAAGTGTCTGTATGACAACGCCACCATGTCGGTCCGAGTACAGGAACAGAATACGAGGGTGATTCCACTGCGAAGAGGTGTAAGACAGGGAGACGTTATATCTCCGAAACTGTTTACAGCGACACTGGAAGACGCCTACAAGCTCCTGGAATGGGAAGGATTCGGCATCAATGTCAATGGCGAATACATCACACTCCTCCGGTTTGCCGATGATAACATATTATAGTCACTATATTATAGTCGTTGTGGTATGGATGATCTGGGCACTATGCTCGAAGACCTTGACCGAGTATCCCAACAAGTGGGTCTTTAAATGAATATGGAAAAGACGAAAATTATGTCGAACACGTCCCGTGTTGTACCCACTCCGGTATCTGTTGGGAACTCAATTCTCGAAGTTATTGACGAGTACGTCTACCTGGGACAAGTAATCCAATAAGGTAGATTCAATTTTGAGAAAGAGGTCAATCGAAGAATCCAACTCGGCTGGGCAGCGTTCGGGAAACTGCGCAAGAGCGTCTTCTCGTCTCAATTACCTCAGTGTCTGAAGACAAAAGTCTTCAACCAGCCTCTAACTATGGGCCTCATAAAGAAGCTCAAAATCACACAACGAGCGATGGAGAGGGCTATGCTCGGTGTTTCTCTACGAGATCGAATCAGAAACGAGGAGACAAGCTCAAATGGCAGTGGGCAGGGCACATAGCGCGTAGAACTGATGGCCGTTGGGGCAGAAAAGTCCTAGATTGGAGGCCCTTCGACCAAAGGCGCAGCGTAGGACGTCCACCGACAAGATGGACACACGACCTTGTAAGGATCGCAGGATCGCACTGGATGCAGACCGCTCACAACCGGTCCTTGTGGAAAGCCATGGGGGAGGCCTGTGTTCAGCAGTGGACGTCCTTCGGCTGATAATGATGATAATGATGATGATGAATTATCAATCAATGTCAAAAAGCTGTCAAATTACTTAGCAGAAAACCACTCACTACTGTAGCACGATAGAGTCACTACAGCAGCCGCTGTTAGAATAGCAAGGTGTATCAAAGCACTATCGTTGTACAAGTGATGCACAACTCAGTGAAGACTCAATTAGCGGAATTGGCACCCAGATGAGAACTTCAACATGTCAATTGCATGAAGGAAAATACGCACCAAATGCCCGACGATTCAATTACACATTTGAATTACACAAGTATTTCGTTTTGTCCCTGACCTGATTACTTCCAGAACCTTAACAAACAGGTTTTATAAGTTCACTAACGCAACGATAAAAAAAATGAAAGGACACGGTCGTAAATTGCCCCAGAGTCGTTTTATGTTTGATTAAAGAAAAGCATTAAGAGACTTGACTATATCATTTTGCAAAAAATATATTGAATTTTTAATACAATATTGTTAATTTACTTTGCTTTTATCTAGCGGCATATAAATCTACAAAAAAAAATAGGAAAACGATTGAATACAATTTCCTGTCCCCAACAATTGTTGTGTTTGGCAGAAAATAGCGGTTTCGAGCACTATAAGCAAACTGACGACCGCTTATCGAAATGGCATATTGTGTCATACTGTGTCATAGAACTGACAGTTAGTTAAATAAGTAAGCGCTCGCAATCGCTATTTTATGAAGGAAAATGACGTTTGCCTCCCATAGGTACTAACCTTTTTAAACCTACCAACCTCTTCCTAAAACTTGAAAAAAAAACTGTGACAAGGAACTTCTTTTCGTTGGCTATTGTTTGCGTCATCGTAATTTTCACGCGTTACGCACCCTAGCGGGGCAGTTTTCTATGTTTTAGTTTTGTTGGTCTAGATTGCGGGTTTTCGACACAGATGGCGCTATGATCTAGAGAGACCTGTGCAAGAGATTGACCCCACACATTTTATTTCGTTTTATGTGAAAACCCCGCTATTTACGGCTTATATTACTTTATATTATTTTAAAAGGCGAAGAAACGAACCCATAAAATTAGTTTTGGTCGTGACGCATGGATTTTTACTTTTGGGGCAAGCAATGTATGGCGGGTCGACCGTTTCCTTTACACATATTAACGGATCAACGATTAACGTTAACTTGCGTTAATTCTTCCAAAATGTAACGCTTTAACGTTTAACGAAGCTAACTTTTTTTGTAGCGGATTAACGATTAACGAAGTTAACTATTTGATTAACGGTGCCCAGCTATGAAAATGGGAATATAACATATTCACGTGCACAATATAAAAGGTGCTTCCTAGCAAATGGGACATCACAAAACATATTCATTCATCAACAAAATCCATAACAACCCTGATAATCATTGCACATTTTTTGTCAAAAAAGTAAAATCACGAACTTCAATAGTAAAATAATTGTGACACAAAAAATAAGTCATGGGATTATCACTCGTTTTTACTAATCAGTTTCACACGGTAGTTCATTTCAAGGCCTTCTTTTTAGGCCACAGAAGGCAGTTAGATACTATTTCAGCAAATTTCATCTCATGTAAGAGCCAAATAAAAAAAAATGTAATTGTAAAAAATAGCTGGAATGTTTTTTGTTCCAACATTAAATTTTTATAATACTGCAAAATGTACCTCGAACATAATAAATAGAGGTATCGTAAAACATTTATATACAAAAGTGATTACATAGAAACCTCCATTGGAAGTAAGCATCAAAATGCATATAATTGTGACAAACTAATGCATAACTCGTGTAAGCTACCAGCGCTAGTCAACATCTATTTGGCAATGCTCTGCGGGGTCATGATTCTAAACTACCAGCTAGCATCACTAGTTGTTACTTTACTCTTATTCAAACGATCACAACATGAGCAAGTGAAAATGCACATAACGTCTAGCATTCTTGCCATTTCATCACCACCACATTTTATTAGGCGAAAAATATATCGCTAGAATGCGATTTACGTAGAAATTGCGCGTGATTGCACACCGCAAAAGAAGCATCGAAGGCGTATTTTCCTTCTAAAACCAACTTCGACGAGATTCATGTATTACTAAGGTCATTAAGAGTGAAAGTATCAAAGATTTTATCGCTCAACAACTTTCGCAGCAACCATAAGGTTTATACGGTTTTTGGTTGGTTGGTGGCTGGCTGGTTTAAAGTTAAAAGGGACCTCAGCATGAACAATGGTAAAAGATTTAATTAACCGAAACTAATTTAGCATAGGCACGAAGAAGACGTTGTACAGACTGTCTGTTCCAAATCAACGGGAGGTATCCTCACAAAGCATAAGGTGTTAACGATACACAAACCAACCTGGGTTCTTACAGCCATCATTGCAAAAGCCTACGTCCTAACTTTAAATAGAAGCATAAATACGCCTTGCGAAGGTGTAGCGTGCCGCGGCGTTTAGAGACGTCGTGATAAACGCGGCAAAGCGGTTACGCACTATAGATAACTACATCTATTTGTGACTGTTTAGTCTCAGTTATTCCTACAATATCCGTAAAGTAAGGGATTCGAGATCCTACTTTGCAAGGGTTTACCCGTAATTTTTGATGAAACCGTACGTCGTAATTTTTGGCTGGATTTCAAAATTTCGGACATCGTACGATCACGATCTCTGCCGCCTAACAGCTTTCGAATGGAAATCGCTTGCAAAGTACCGTTTCCATGAGTTTACGTCGGTTTTACTCGCTAGCGACGTCGTAAATTTTTATTCGTCGTATTCGCTAGCGAGTAAAACCGTCGTAAATCAATGGTAACGGTACTAATGATAGTTCTTACAAATTTCGACTCAAGATGCAAGTGATTTTGGGTCTTCGGTGTTTTGGCAGTGGTGACCTCGATAGCGCACACCTTTAGATAGGAGTAGGTAGACCTTCAAAGTCAAGTGCGTAACTGCTGTTACGAAAGGCAAACATTCCGCCGCGTCTACGCGCCGTCCCGCTGCAACAGCGCTTGCAGCGCTGCGACGTGCTGTTCCAGCTCTCGGACGCGCTGTTGGCTGTTCTGCAGCTGCCGCTTCACGATGCGCAGCTCCTCGCCTTGCCGGTTGAACGCGAGTCGCAGCTGGAAATGGAAAAAAATATGATTATTGAGCGTTTGATTTGCTTAACTGCATTAGAGGAATTCAAGTAGTAAAAAACCTACAACTACATAGTGGTAACGAGACTTGTATTATTAGGTAATCTTTGTTGGTACTTAGATCAATGCATTTAATTCTGTAATACAAAAAGTTAGGTACCGGGTATTGTATTATTGGGTAATTTGTGTTCATTGCATTTAATTTCTGAGTATAATTTTTGTTTCTCTAGCTATCTGTACATATCCTAAAGATAAGGTAATCCACCGGCGCCGTGTGGTGCAGAATACTAAAAACCTTAGTCATTAAGCTTGAAACCCCACTATACAAATACAGTATGCCCCTGGATAAAGTGCAATTCTGTAGGTAGTAAAAAAATATGCTTATCTTTTCAATACTCTAGCCAGGGCGAGCGAGCGTATTTATTTAAGTGACGACGCTCATAAGGGCGAGCACACACTGGTCCATGCCGAGCCGCGAACTAGTTTTTAGAAAACCAGGTCCGCAGCCAACGAATTTAAATGCCATGGTATTTAATATCGTCGTCCGCAGCTCAACCCGTGTAGGAGGCTCAATGTGCGCTCGCTCTAGGTTATTCTGCTATTCGGGGCTAAGGCGAATATCAACGTACCTCGTGTTCGGTACTGAACACGTCGCCCTGGTTGATCTGCTTGTAGAGCGGCACGGGCTCGGCGTCGCCGGCGTGCTTGCCGAACATCCGCTGCAGCTGGTGGAACTTCGTCGTTTGGTTCGCGTTCGTCTTCGCCGACTTCTCCGTTACGGTCACCTGAAAATATCGAACGACATTTATAAATCTGTAGGCTCGTCTATGATGGTTGGTTTGAAGGGTGACACAAGTGACGTCACTCAAGCGGCGCGCTGGGACTTTTGAATGTGCGCGCCCTATGCACCACGTATCCGACGTTTCGCTATTGACCTTACCCACTATCGTAACCATCTAGTTGATCTTAAGTGTGCCAATTGTTTCAGTGACGATTATTTGTGATACCGGCCCGATCTGCGATGTGATTTGTGACTTGATGGATAAATGAGATTGATGTCAAAGCTTGAGGCTACCGACCTATCCTTTCCTTGATTCATTATTGCCCATATACCGCGCCCTGGGAGCCACCCTGTATATGAATTCTGATATAGGCCTGATGCGCCTATAAATCTTTTAAACGACCCGGTTATATGGGGAAATAATAAAACGTAAGAATCGTAAAAATGGACCTGTCAAACATGTTATGTTCCTCCGTTTAGTGTCAATACAGTTAATTTTTTGCACACTTTTCTGCATTCGCAGCAGCATAACCTAACCAGCCTAACCTACGCTAAATAAGTAATTGATCGGCAGGAGATGGAATCTATAACTGGAGAGGAATCAGTAATATAATTTAAAACTCCTGTATTCTATAAATTCTTTTACTTTTGAATAATTCATTTTGTAACGGGGTGCAAAACGGTTTATATTTCTTATAAGACTCTCTAGCCTTTATTGTTTTTTTTAGTTATGTCAAGCTTCAGATTTTACACATAAGTTGCGGTGACAAAAGGCCTCTTTGGCCTCTTCTTACTTGACGATGCTGCAACTGTAATTCCGTATGCAGTTTTTTTACGTTTCTGTGAGCTTACTGATGTTGGACAAATGCTAACTTATTGGTATACAGTCAGTATGCTTTCAATAACAAAGTCGACAAGTCAGAAAGTAGTCTTACGCGGACTTATCATAGGCGAGCCACGCCAAGTGATGTTACAAAGAAGGGTCTGGGCAGGCGAGGGGTCGCACCGGACAGGAGAGTCCGTCGAGGACAAAAATCCCATAGTAAATACGGACGATTAATAATCCCTCGTGTGCGCTACTCCATACTATTTCATAATTTATTTCGGGAGTCAAAAAAGTCATTGACATAGTTTATTGTTAATTTTATCATAATTCAATTGTATTGTAATATTATAATGTGACTTGATCCGTTTCTATGTGATTAGCAATAATATTTTAATGTGTAATTCTAATGTTTAATTTATTTTATTTTCGTTTCCTACACACACAATGTATTTTGTTACTGGAATAAATGACTGACTTTTTAAATGTATTTAAAGTTTAATTTAAAGGCCACACGACGTCCGATTGGGGCCTAATGGCACGTGGATTGCGTTTGTCGCTGATTCAGGGGCTCGTTACCTGATTGTCATCGCTGTCGCTCTGCCACGTGGCGAGCGGGCGGTAGTCGGGCGTGGTCTCGCGCGAGAGGAAGGCGAACTTCTTGCGGTTGTTGGCGTCCTGCGGCTGCAGCGCCGGCGCGGCCTTGCTGCTCGTGCGCGGCTTGTGTGTTGTGATTGTTACGCCTGGAATGTTATTAGAGTTAAGTTAGCCTGTAAAGATACTACTGCTGGGCAAAGGATATACTTCAAGTATGAGGTGGTATGAGCCATACTCCACCGCGAGGGCTCAGTGCGGATTGAAAGCCGCCGTGTCCGGGTACAGGTCCTCCCGGGGACGTACGGAACCCTAGACGGGAACGTTCCTCACCGGTGCACATGCTGATGAGCAGCGGCTGCGCGTTGGTGCCGGACAGCCAGTCGCGCGCCGCCAGCGCCGGCAGCGGCGCCGCCGTGTCCGGGTACAGGTCCTCCCGGGGACGTACGGAACCCTAGACGGGAACGTTCCTCACCGGTGCGCATGCTGATGAGCAGCGGCTGCGCGTTGGTGCCGGACAGCCAGTCGCGCGCCGCCGTGTCCGGGTACAGGTCCTCCCGGGGACGTACGGAACCCTAGACGGGAACGTTCCTCACCGGTGCGCATGCTGATGAGCAGCGGCTGCGCGTTGGTGCCGGACAGCCAGTCGCGCGCCGCCGTGTCCGGGTACAGGTCCTCCCGGGGACGTACGGAACCCTAGACGGGAACGTTCCTCACCGGTGCGCATGCTGATGAGCAGCGGCTGCGCGTTGGTGCCGGACAGCCAGTCGCGCGCCGCCAGCGCCGGCAGCGGCGCCGCCGTGTCCGGGTACAGGTCCCCCCGGGGGCGTACGGAACCCTAGACGGGAACGTTCCTCACCGGTGCGCATGCTGATGAGCAGCGGCTGCGCGTTGGTGCCGGACAGCCAGTCGCGCGCCGCCAGCGCCGGCAGCGGCGCCGCCGTGTCCGGGTACAGGTCCCCCCGGGGACGTACGGAACCCTAGACGGGAACGTTCCTCACCGGTGCGCATGCTGATGAGCAGCGGCTGCGCGTTGGTGCCGGACAGCCAGTCGCGCGCCGCCAGCGCCGGCAGCGGCGCCGCCGTGTCCGGGTACAGGTCCTCCCGGGGACGTACGGAACCCTAGACGGGACCGTTCCTCACCGGTGCGCATGCTGATGAGCAGCGGCTGCGCGTTGGTGCCGGACAGCCAGTCGCGCGCCGCCAGCGCCGGCAGCGGCGCCGCCGTGTCCGGGTACAGGTCCTCCCGGGGACGTACGGAACCCTAGACGGGAACGTTCCTCACCGGTGCGCATGCTGATGAGCAGCGGCTGCGCGTTGGTGCCGGACAGCCAGTCGCGCGCCGCCGTGTCCGGGTACAGGTCCTCCCGGGGACGTACGGAACCCTAGACGGGAACGTTCCTCACCGGTGCGCATGCTGATGAGCAGCGGCTGCGCGTTGGTGCCGGACAGCCAGTCGCGCGCCGCCAGCGCCGGCAGCGGCGCCGCCGTGTCCGGGTACAGGTCCCCCCGGGGGCGTACGGAACCCTAGACGGGAACGTTCCTCACCGGTGCGCATGCTGATGAGCAGCGGCTGCGCGTTGGTGCCGGACAGCCAGTCGCGCGCCGCCAGCGCCGGCAGCGGCGCCGCCGTGTCCGGGTACAGGTCCCCCGGGGACGTACGGAACCCTAGACGGGAACGTTCCTCACCGGTGCGCATGCTGATGAGCAGCGGCTGCGCGTTGGTGCCGGACAGCCAGTCGCGCGCCGCCAGCGCCGGCAGCGGCGCCGCCGTGTCCGGGTACAGGTCCTCCCGGGGACGTACGGAACAGCAGCGGCTGCGCGTTGGTGCCGGACAGCCAGTCGCGCGCCGCCAGCGCCGGTAGCGGCGCCGCCGTGTCCGGGTACAGGTCCTCCCGGGGACGTACGGAACCCTAGACGGGAACGTTCCTCACCGGTGCGCATGCTGATGAGCAGCGGCTGCGCGTTGGTGCCGGACAGCCAGTCGCGCGCCGCCAGCGCCGGCAGCGGCGCCGCCGTGTCCGGGTACAGGTCCTCCCGGGGACGTACGGAACCCTAGACGGGAACGTTCCTCACCGGTGCACATGCTGATGAGCAGCGGCTGCGCGTTGGTGCCGGACAGCCAGTCGCGCGCCGCCAGCGCCGGCAGCGGCGCCACCGTGTCCGGGTACAGGTCCTCCCGGGGACGTACGGAACCCTAGACGGGAACGTTCCTCACTGGTGCGCATGCTGAAGAGCAGCGGCTGCGCGTTGGTGCCGGACAGCCAGTCGCGCGCCGCCGTGTCCGGGTACAGGTCCTCCCGGGGACGTACGGAACCCTAGACGGGAACGTTCCTCACCGGTGCGCATGCTGATGAGCAGCGGCTGCGCGTTGGTGCCGGACAGCCAGTCGCGCGCCGCCAGCGCCGGCAGCGGCGCCGCCGTGTCCGGGTACAGGTCCCCCCGGGGGCGTACGGAACCCTAGACGGGAACGTTCCTCACCGGTGCGCATGCTGATGAGCAGCGGCTGCGCGTTGGTGCCGGACAGCCAGTCGCGCGCCGCCAGCGCCGGCAGCGGCGCCGCCGTGTCCGGGTACAGGTCCTCCCGGGGACGTACGGAACCCTAGACGGGAACGTTCCTCACCGGTGCACATGCTGATGAGCAGCGGCTGCGCGTTGGTGCCGGACAGCCAGTCGCGCGCCGCCAGCGCCGGCAGCGGCGCCGCCGTGTCCGGGTACAGGTCCTCCCGGGGACGTACGGAACCCTAGACGGGAACGTTCCTCACCGGTGCGCATGCTGATGAGCAGCGGCTGCGCGTTGGTGCCGGACAGCCAGTCGCGCGCCGCCAGCGCCGGCAGCGGCGCCGCCGTGTCCGGGTACAGGTCCTCCCGGGGACGTACGGAACCCTAGACGGGAACGTTCCTCACCGGTGCGCATGCTGATGAGCAGCGGCTGCGCGTTGGTGCCGGACAGCCAGTCGCGCGCCGCCAGCGCCGGCAGCGGCGCCGCCGTGTCCGGGTACAGGTCCTCCCGGGGACGTACGGAACCCTAGACGGGAACGTTCCTCACCGGTGCGCATGCTGATGAGCAGCGGCTGCGCGTTGGTGCCGGACAGCCAGTCGCGCGCCGCCGTGTCCGGGTACAGGTCCTCCCGGGGACGTACGGAACCCTAGACGGGAACGTTCCTCACCGGTGCACATGCTGATGAGCAGCGGCTGCGCGTTGGTGCCGGACAGCCAGTCGCGCGCCGCCAGCGCCGGCAGCGGCGCCGCCGTGTCCGGGTACAGGTCCTCCCGGGGACGTACGGAACCCTAGACGGGAACGTTCCTCACCGGTGCGCATGCTGATGAGCAGCGGCTGCGCGTTGGTGCCGGACAGCCAGTCGCGCGCCGCCGTGTCCGGGTACAGGTCCTCCCGGGGACGTACGGAACCCTAGACGGGAACGTTCCTCACCGGTGCACATGCTGATGAGCAGCGGCTGCGCGTTGGTGCCGGACAGCCAGTCGCGCGCCGCCAGCGCCGGCAGCGGCGCCGCCGTGTCCGGGTACAGGTCCTCCCGGGGACGTACGGAACCCTAGACGGGAACGTTCCTCACCGGTGCGCATGCTGATGAGCAGCGGCTGCGCGTTGGTGCCGGACAGCCAGTCGCGCGCCGCCGTGTCCGGGTACAGGTCCTCCCGGGGACGTACGGAACCCTAGACGGGAACGTTCCTCACCGGTGCACATGCTGATGAGCAGCGGCTGCGCGTTGGTGCCGGACAGCCAGTCGCGCGCCGCCAGCGCCGGCAGCGGCGCCGCCGTGTCCGGGTACAGGTCCTCCCGGGGACGTACGGAACCCTAGACGGGAACGTTCCTCACCGGTGCGCATGCTGATGAGCAGCGGCTGCGCGTTGGTGCCGGACAGCCAGTCGCGCGCCGCCAGCGCCGGCAGCGGCGCCGCCGTGTCTGGGTACAGGTCCTCCCGGGGACGTACGGAACCCTAGACGGGAACGTTCCTCACCGGTGCGCATGCTGATGAGCAGCGGCTGCGCGTTGGTGCCGGACAGCCAGTCGCGCGCCGCCGTGTCCGGGTACAGGTCCTCCCGGGGACGTACGGAACCCTAGACGGGAACGTTCCTCACCGGTGCACATGCTGATGAGCAGCGGCTGCGCGTTGGTGCCGGACAGCCAGTCGCGCGCCGCCAGCGCCGGCAGCGGCGCCGCCGTGTCCGGGTACAGGTCCTCCCGGGGACGTACGGAACCCTAGACGGGAACGTTCCTCACCGGTGCGCATGCTGATGAGCAGCGGCTGCGCGTTGGTGCCGGACAGCCAGTCGCGCGCCGCCAGCGCCGGCAGCGGCGCCGCCGTGTCTGGGTACAGGTCCTCCTGCGGACATAGGACAAGTGTTATACTTCACCGCTGCGCCGGGACCTCGCCTGCGGGGCGGCGGGGCGCGGGGGGCGAGGGCGGGTCGCGTTGGTGAGGGGTGCGGGTGGCACGGATACCCCCGCCCGCGCCCTTCACACACTGCGCTCTCTCCTCCCCCCGCGCTCACCGCCCCGCAGGTGAACTCTCAATTAAGCGGTTTACCTATAGCACAGATATTATAATACTAGTACAGATACCTCATCTCATACAAGAAAACGGTTCCGCCGTATCGGGCTAATATCTCCGGGCTAAATTTAAGTATTGAGAGGGCTATGTAAAAGGCCGTAGATAGCGCTACGTAGACTGATGGACTTCACGGAATAAAGCATGTCGATTGCTCGCAATTAGTTCATGTGTTCAGCACGTCAATAAATGGCGCTACGTAGACTGGATTCACGGAAAAAGCATGTCGATTGCTCGCAACTAGTCTACTTTCTCAATAGATGGCGCTAAACTCATTGCTGTAGTGGCTGTAGCACTAAAATAGGGTTAACATAATGTAACTAAAATACAAAGGTAAATTTCGCTTCGAAAAATAATGACACGATGGCGCAGCGGATTAGTAAGGCGGCCTCAGATTTAAAATATGCGGGTTCGAATCCCAGTACGCAATATACTATTTTTATGTTGTTTTTGTTTTTATCAGTGTTTTGAACTTTTTTCTCTTTTCTTTTCAACAAAATCCAGATATTATAAAATAATATGTGACAAGATGTCCTACAACTAATACAATAAATAATTTGAAATGTTTTATATTTTATGACAGTAATTTGTTGTGTGTATCAATAAATATAAATAAATGAAAAAATGAAAACGTCGCGTTTCGTCATCGTAAAAGTAGAGTAGGTTTCCTAAATGAATGCAATTTGTACTTCAGAAATCAAGTTCCTCCTTATCTTTTGTTCACTAGCACAACGACCGTCCAATACGGCTCTCTCAGTAGTTCAGTTTCAGTCCCCCTTATAAGAGTGAGTAAAGAGTACGGATAGATTGGTGAGTTACTGCAAGAGCGAGACAGAGCGAGGCTGTTGCACGACTCGGCCGGCTCGCGTGACCTCTCGAGGAGAGCCCACGCTAGTCTCACGCCGCGCGCCGAATTATTATTTCGACAGTGCAAGCAGAAATGTTATTAAACGTCTATGTAATTTATGTATTGATATTTGAGTTGATTTTCACATTCATGCATGCAATTTTGACTCATGTTTCATGTTCATGTTTGTTATTAAGCCGGCGTTACCTATGAAGGAAATCAGTTTTCTTTGGAATAATATCTAATTAGAAAAAATATTTTATTCTTCATTCTAGTAGACAGCTAGAATCTTATTATTCCGCTCGGCAGCTACAGATTAGCAAGAGGAGTCAGCGGCTAAACCGGTGTGTGGCCGGTGTGGATATGGCGCAACAAATTGTACTTAATTCCATTGTTTTCATTAAGTTAATGGTGTTGTCAATTATATATAATATATACGCTCGCAGCTTTGCAAAATGCCGAAGGAAAATTACAATTTTTGACATTAGTTATAGTTTTAGGGTAACCATGATTTAACAACGTTTACGTCAAAACCAGACTTGGTTTCAGCAATCAGAAATAAAGTCTGATTTGCGCATAAGACGAATTAGAACCAATGAAGATATTAAATAAGATTAAATTATCCGTTTTGGTTTTCGTAAAGTTCACGCCATATGGCATTCTCTACCAGTCATACCTTTGGGCTAAGCAGAAATGATTGTGGACGGTGCGACAAAGAAATGAAATTAATTATTATCATTTCAATTGTGTTCTAAGTCATAGCAATAAGACAGGTTTTTGGTTGCAGTAATTCGATATTATAACAGATCGACGATAACTAATAAAAATAACACTTTCCATGACATTTAAAATTAAGTTTTAAGTCAGTGTAGTAAGACAGATTTTTGGTTGCTATAATTCGTTTACATATCAGATCGTCGATAAGTAATAAAAATAACACTTTTCTGTTCGCAGAACCAGTAAAATAGCATAACAGTCCAGCAAGACTAATATTATTATAACGTCAAAATTAACATGTTATTTATTAGTAACAAAAGTGTTATATTATGTTGGCGAATTCAAGCAGTTATTCTCACTCCTACTCATTAAGTAATTTTTTGTTTCCCAAATATTTTGTTGTTTTTTGTAACTTAATAATATAACAACGAACAAATTGGATATAAAGTATGATATGTTAATGATTTCGATGCTTTGATAAATAAAACTTCATAACTCAAAAAATAAACGAAATATTTGCAACATTTTCAATCAATAGTTTAACGTTTGAGATATAGACGCTCCTAAAGTGGTGAAATGGGCGTCCCGCCCCCCCTTCTAACCTTTGAACTAAGAAAGTAAAAAATTAGAAAAATATACATATGATATAGAAACTTTCAACAAAAATTGGTGTGAATGAGATCGAACCAGTAGTTTTTGAGATATTGCACAGTTTTATCAACCGCAAATATAACTTTTTCTTCCATACAAACACTAAGAAAAACTAAGTTATTTTTGCTGTCAGTTATTTAGTTAAGGGTGTTATGGTGAACGGCATCTATCTAGAAATCATCGATTAGATAAAATATTTTATAATGCCAGATTTAAAGTATAGTTAAATAGGTACTACGATGGAGTAAAAAAATATTACTATTTATTTCATGCATAGTAAATATTATATTTTTACAAGTATATTGAAAAGAGGTGATGGGCTTGTGTTGATCATGGTGGAAGAGTAATTAATAGAACTGTAGACACGACAAACATTACTTAAAAACTATTATCTTTTAATTAGTGGCGGGCAGGTAATGAATGTATTATAGAAGACTGACTGAAAAAAGTTGACAGCTTCTAAATTTCACCGCTAAAGGCGTGGATAATCTTCGCATCGCCAATAATCTATCTACGCATTATCTGCTAAACGAGAAAAACTATTTTTGGGTGCCCTTTATAAAAAACCTTAGTCTTATTAGTGTAAAATAAAATTTGCTGTATTTTATTTTACACTAATAAGACTAAGGTTTTTGTTAAGCTAGGTCACCCAGGTGCCTACTAGGTAGATAAACAAACATGTTTATATTTTTTAAACTAACTAACTAAATGAAAAATAATCTCATTGTGGCATTATATTACTGCTGATAGCCGCAATTATTTCATTTCCAACACCTATGGGTTGGCTGGAAGAGATCTCTTTTAGGGATAAGCCCACCTTTGTTCACATTGTGATTTCTTGTATTTTCTGTACATCTTTTAAGTGCTATAAAGAAAGAATATAATTTAATAATCATCATTTAACATCATCATCATAGTCATTATCGACCAAAAGACGTCAACTGCTGATCAAAGGCCTCCCCACATTATGATAATCAGCGTAACAATAAGACACGTGTGCTAAAAACCAGAACTTATTTCTTCAACATGCCACGGCATAATAATATAAGCGGCGATAGAAATGTAAATCAAAAGTGGCGGAATTTTATGAAATGCCGCAACATTTCATGTAGGTACAATTGAAACGCAGTGTGCATAATGCCGATTTTTTTTTTAAATTCGTTCTTTTTCGTGCCACGGCTGAGCAAAACAAAATGGCGTCAAGTAGCGACCGCGTGATAATAGTCACTTGATAGACGTTTGCCACAGTGAATTACAAAAAATTGAGATTCTCAAACGAGAACAATAGATAATCCCTGTAGAAACATTTTTTTAAGGTTATGCACCTCTTTCATCTGGTATCTGGATGACGCTTGGAAGTGTGAATGAGTAATTGCTATTGTCAATCTGAAAACATTCATAACATTGAGTGATTTAAATGTTTTATTATGATACTAAAATAGAAAGAAGAGGTGCTCGCTCGTAGCGCAGTGGTGGCAGCGCTTTGGTATCAATACCGATGTTAAGCAACTTACGGCGCGGGCATTTTTTGGATGATACGTCAGTTTTTCTTTGCTTGTCGAATATTGTAAACAATCTTGACATTTCTTTTTAACGAAATCATTCTTTTAACACCACGATCACCACCTGCATTAGGTAATTTATCGTTGAACACTTGAGATCTTTTTAAATCAAATAGTAAATGAATGTTACTTTTTTTACTGATTTCGTTAACTGATATTTTTTAAAAGAAAAAAAAATGTTTACAACATTCGACAAGCAATAAAAAACGGATTATACATATTTTTATGAAATCTTCAGCACTAAGGGACATCTTAGTGTAGAAGCACATGTTTAACAAGTTAGTCTTTGTTGTTATCATTGTCATCATGCTTAATTTCTGAAATAAAATCCTATTTGTCCTACCAAACTGTTAGTCATGGTCACCCTAAATCTTCATCATTAACAACAAATCCAACGTCGTGGTGATGACGATTAAACAGTTATTATTATCAATCAATGTTATCAATTATCATTGTGCAATAACCTTTGACATTTTGTTAACTGCAAACGTTTAAAAACAGTCGACGCCAATTATGAAATCTGTGGAATTATTTTGCCTTCGACATAAAACAAACGAACAGAAAACAAATTTTCGGCGAAAACCGGAAAGTGCTAGAATTGTGTTTGGTTATTTATGATCATGTGATGATGATGTTCAGAAATCTTAGAATGTTATAAAACTATTTAAATATTTTTAAGATAGCTATTGTTTTAATAAACCTACCATTGTTTAATTTAAACGCTCACGGATGCGATTATCAACATTATTTTGTTTACTCCACCGCCAGTGGCCTATCGATGCCTGGCTGAGCTTTTACCGAAATCAAAATAAATTGCATAACCTAATTCGTACTTGCTTAGTTTTTAAAGTTGCTTTATGATCAATGGACAAAATGCGCCATCTATTACCACCTCATAAATATGCCGCAAAGTTTTATCATATACCGACAGAGGGCTCTAATGTCGTTTTAGCATGCTTTTATGTGTGCTTTTATGCTATTTACAACATTTTTACTTTTTGAGAAAAAAATGGGTAGTATAAAGTTTTATCTGTTTTAAACGACTAAAAATATTTATTTACATATTTTTTGGATATTATCTTCATGTGTTTTAGGTTTTTAATCCAAATTAATAAACCGTTTCACCGATGGCCAGACAGGTATCGCCACCTATCGAGAAAATTTACAAGCTATGAAACCTATGTTCCGAATGAGACCCCGTGCCTATAGATACCCACTTAGATAGAGAGATGAGAGGATTGATGATGATACCTTGTAAATAAAATCAAGTTAACCTAACTTGTAAATTAGTCGAGGAGGTTTATTTTTAACAATTTATAGAGGCTTACTATGATCATTTCTTTTTATTTATTTATTTACAGACTTTACACAAGTCAGTGTACAAAGGTGGACTTTATGCTAAAAACATTGTCTACCAGTCAAACCTTTAGGTCATGCAGAGAGATGGCAATTGGTGCAGCGAAAAGAAATTAAAAGAGAAAATCAATATAAATAAGCAACATTATACTTTGTTAATTAATGTCTCGCTATGAAGTCGACCACATTCTAACGAAGTAATGCTACAGTTTCTACGAACCCTGGTCCCGTTTAACGACGACACGTGTCGTAATGGGTCATATTGAGCATCGATTTCGTTTACGTTTAAGCAATTTCTCGCACGCTCACAAATACAATTATTTGCCAATGTACAGGATGACTGAAAACAAACCCGCCATAGTTTATCTACATACATATGAGGTAATTTACTACTATTTGTTGCTAACTTTTTGAATAAAATTTTATAGTTTGGGAAATGTGCAAGTTTTTGTTTTGTTTAATCTACATATAGATAAACACTATTTGCATCCAACCTCTACTACATAAAGTTGTATAGTTTGGGATATATGCAAGATTTTGTTTAATCTACATATAGATAAACACTATTTGCACCCAACCTCTACTACATAAAGTTGTATAGTTCGGGATATATGCAAGATTTTGTTTAATCTACATATAGATAAACACTATTTGCACCCAACCTATACTACAATAAGTTGTATAGTTTGGGAAATATGCAAGATTTTGTTTAATCTACATATAGATAATTATTATTTGCGTGTAACCTCTTCAAAATAAAGTTGTATAGTTTGGGAGATAAGCAAGATTTGTTTATTCTACTATTCCGCCAATGTTATGGTGTTCATGGTGCGTTATGTTGGCGGAGATATATTATATTATATTTTTAAAACAGTACCTGAAAGCAATCGGACTTCCGCGGCACGATCATGGAGATAGGTTCGCAGAGGCCGCGAGACGTGTGCAGCTTGTAGAACCGAAACACCTCGCATGCGCTCGTGTTTAGCCCACGCTTGGGCATGTAGCCTAGCCCTCGCTGTAAAATAATACTAATTAGTTTGAAAATAAGAGACCTCAAAGACTAAGATAAGTGTCCCACTGTAAAGTTTATTTGGAATCTAGGTATCTTAGTTATCGCGAAGAATAACTACATCCAGACTCTCACCGGAGTAAAGTTTATTAACCGTTTACTTGCTATGACTTCCCGTTACAAGCAGATGATATTGTGTTGCAAATATATTTAGTTATGTCAGATGCAAAGTGATGCATATTTACCTGAGGGTTACCAGACAGGAACTGATTGAGGAAATGTACATATGGCGGCTCATCGACTACTTCGTAGTATCTTATGTTCCCATCGCCCTTGCCCGCAAGGTAGACCTGAAAAGTAACAATATTCCATGTTAAAATAAACTTTAGAAAGTAAAGGCTTAGCGATTTTTTTGAGGTAAAATCCTTGAAATGTATATGTCGCAACAAGATATAGCCGTTATATAATTAATTATAGTATAGTTCAATACACAGGGTGGAATTTATGAATGCTACCCAGAGGAAACCTTCATTTCTTTTCAGCTGCATGTTCCTACAGCTGAACAAAGTATTAACCCATGGTTTTTTAAAAGGACCGGTTGCAAACGGTCTGCACCCTGTGTAGTAATGATCTTAAATAATGGCATGTATATATAAATGAGGTAAAATTATATTTAAATAAAAAAAAATGTAATAAAGGAATAATTTCAATATTATTATGTATCGGACATGATGACTGTGAATCTAATAATGATCATCTTCGTTATAAGCAAAAGGACGTCCACTGTTGAACATAGACCTCTCCCAACAAGCGGTGGCAAGCAAATTAATAATAACTACTAGTAGTTATATTATAAGCTAACTAATGTCGCATTTCTATACTCGTACTCCGTTTAAACCATAGAATTATTATCCCTTCCGATAGGAATATTAATTTTATGGTTTAAACGCAAATAAACGATTCAATTCTATTAATACACACACGGTTATCAGTCCGTTTGCTGGTAGACGTCGTGTTTTGGTGGAAAGGTCTTCTATCTAGAACTTTTGTTTATATTTATCATACCATATTTTTTCTTACCATATTAGTGTCGTGGTCGAAGTATGGGAACACGACGCCCGAGGAGCTGTCGATGGTCTCGACGACGAGCGGCTTGTCGAGCTCGTGCTGGTCCCACACGGCGTACTGCCGGTCGCTGTACCGCGAGAAGCCCGTCGTGAGGACCTTGCCGCGGCTGCCGAGGAACGTGCACTTTGACGCTTTGGTGCCCTGGTGGCAGATGCCTTCCTGGAAAATTAGGAGATTAAATGATAATAACAGGGGGTTTTAACATAACAAGGAGTCTGGAAGTTAAATGACAATCGTAATACAGCTTTTAATGAATTACAGGATGAATCAACGATACTGTTCATAAATATTTTCCGCAGCATACTGGAAAAGTGTTGGAGTAAATATTTTGTGACAGCTCAGGCGATATTTATAAAGGTTTATCTAGTTTTTTAACTCCGCCATAGACGGTCCCAAGCCCGGTTGAGAAAGGAGGAGGGTTGGCCTGTTAACAGCGTTTATCCAACACCACCCAGGATAATGACAGCCGTAAAAAAACACGCCAACGCCGAGTGGTAGGCGGCGGTGAAATAACCTACTCAATACATTGGGCCTCTGAGACCTTGGGGATTAAATACCCCCTAAAAATACCGACGTAGAAGGCAATGGGAAACCACTACGGTTATACTCCCCTAAGAACTCCATAATGGTCAACGACAGAAATGCTTGGAAACTGTTGGTTGACAGAATACGGAGTCACGATACTCAGCAATGAGTGACCTATTAAGAAGAGAGATCTAGTTTTTCCGGGGAGCTTATTAAGGAGTCAAAAATCGATTTTAATTGTACTTCCGTACACTCAAACCACTTGGCCTTGCTGGTGGTGACCGACCAGTAAGGAGTCGTCTCCTGGTGTTGGCGTGCGTGTGGCGTCTGTCTCTCGCCCTGTATACAATAGTACAGTACTCACAGACAGCACCATCCCCCGCCTGGGCTCGATGACGCGCAGCTTCTTGTCCTTGCTGGTGGTGGCCAGCAGGGAGCCGTCGCGGTTGAACGACATGCAGTAGATGACGTCCGTGTGGCAGTCTATGACGCGAACCGCTTCGCCCTTGCCTACATCCCATACGAAGATCTGGAAGTGATTAAAAATGAAGGTAAGAGGCAAGCAACTTACAAAGTTTACTTCAAACGATTATGGCCTATAGGCCAGATTATAATCTGGTCTGTGAGATTGAAAATCACCGATCCTGCTCATTTTAGGGAGCATGAGACGATGTGAATATGGATTGATTTATTATTTCGTTGAAAGTTAATATACAGACTACTGCTACTAGATATATTTTAATGATTTCACTTGTATGTATCCTTAAATAATACAAGCCAGTTCTTTAATTATGCAAATCATTTAAGAGGATTAGGATAAGTAAATAGCTGATTATTCAAAGATAATCCAATTAAACCAGTGCAGTGTGGTACCAAACCAAGTATGGACATTACAAGTAAGTTGTTAAGATAAAAATACTGTTCGATTTAAGTTTCACCTTTTTATAAAGTACCGTATTATATTAATGAACATTAAATTTTTACTTTCGGTTATAAAATAACGGACCGGAGTACCATAGTGGTATTTTAAACGCAAATGAAATTGTTATGGTACAATTTATAACGGAACGCCACGCGATTGAAACTGTCCGAAAACGTATCATGATCATTTGCATTTGATTCGCGTGATGTAGAAATATGTATCAGTCACGAGCGCTTTTAAATACTACAATAACTCATTTATGCTGTTTAATGTGTTATCTATTTCAACAACATTTTGTAGCTGAAAAATCATTACGCACATAAATTGCTAACAAACTAGACATATAAAAAGGTTATTAATTGAAATCGATAGTGGTTTAACGTAATAGCAGCATGCGAATTGTAGATTAATACATTATTAGAATTTATTTTAACATTGTTTAAACAGCGCATACGCATTTGGTTGCTTTGAAATTAGATCAAAATGAAGCATTTACTGTTATGATATGATGGTTATAAAATGATTTAAATTCTTTTGATATAATTAAAGCAACCACATTAATAGAAATCTTTGGATTGTATTTATGGGCAATCAATTGGCGTTGTTTAGCTAATTGGCTACAATCTTACTAATTAAATTCCATAACATAGGTTTCTTTAAGCTATTATGATTTGGCCATTTTTAAGAGAAGAGAGAATTGGTAGTAACTGGTCAGTCATGATCTCTCATGGTCAGTCTTTTCCACATCATCTGATACAACCCAAGGTATGATCGTGGTCAAATACCTGATCATTCATAAAAAAACCGGCCAAGTTCGAGTCGGACTCGTGCAAGAGGTTCCATAGTATTGCCTAGGTAAACAATTGAAATCTAGCAAAAAATGACAAATTAAATAGCGTTTTTTTGTATGCGAGCCCTCTATTTATTTTATATTGTTTTTAGTATTTGTTGTTATAGCCGCAACAGAAATACATAATTAGTGCTGCCTAGCTATCGCGGTTCTTGAGGTACAGCCTGCCCCCTTACTCTGCACACCAATACCGATCCAATGAATATAGCCATCCCTGTCACATGCATACACGGCCTGGTATGAGTGACAGGGATGGCTTTAATCATTGGATCGGGTTTGTGTCCAGAGTAAGGGGGCTGGTGACAGACAGGCGGACGGACGGACGGACAGACCCGGACCCAGAGCGGAGTCTCAGTAATTGGGTACCGTTCCTACCCTTTCGCTACGGAACCATAAAAAAATACAACAGTGGTTAAGTCCACTTACCAAATAGTCGAATCCAGCGCTGAAGAGGATGTTTTCGGCTACGGGGTGCCATTCTATGTAGGCCACCCGCCGCTTGTGACCTTGCAGTTCCACCAGCCAGTCTGTCAGGTGCATGGAAAGTCCACCGTCCGGTATGTGCCATAGTTTTACCTGAAAGTTATGGTTTTAGTTCCCGCAATTTTCTCCACAAAAGACATCAAATGTTTAAGAAAACTTGAAAAAATACAAATATTTCTTTCGTTCTTTTTTAAAGATATAGTTACAAAATTAAAAATATAGATGCAGCAGAAAATCAGACGATTGAACTTATCGGAGCAAAATGTAAATAAAAAACATTTCGATTGTTTCAGACTGGGCCGCAACTATTGGGTCAATATGTCGCCAAAAGTACGAAACAGTCAAGATATACGTTAAAAAATCATTAGTTGAATTAAAAAAACAAAGATTAGAAACAATATAAAACAAAAGCGAAGGATATCGTAAATGTGACCTGTGTAATTAACCTTTAGTTTAACGTGAACGTGACCCAGACTTCGCAACCGGTTCTATCTAGCATCAAATCTGACAACAAGTCGATAAAGCGCTATGTTCGAGGTCCATTATAAAAAAAAGCATGGCTAATATAACAACGGTATTTAATCTTTATCAGAATATTGTTAAACACGAGGTATAGTCGAGTCACTGCCTATTTGTTAAGTAAAACGATGTTAAGTGTAACGTTTCTGGTTGTAATTACATATTTCGTCGTAACTACCATCATGATGATGATGTTATCAACGTAAGTGCTTTACGCAAGTAGCGATAAGAGTAAAAATATTTATATTCTGAACACAGCTACCTGTTTCAATGGGCTGTACGCCTGTATATTATTTCTCTATTATAAATAATTGAATGACAATAAGGACAATCACGTTTGATTGATATAGTTGAAAGCGTGAAATATCTTCAGACAATAGGTATTGAACAATGGTCCCAATGCGATATGATAACGAATGAAGACATAGCAACACGCATGGCAATTAGAGGAGATTGACTCAAGATCAACGCACACTTTCGTATCAATAATGAAACCCGACAAATTGGTCAAACGGAACATCCTAGCGTAATGAGTAGTAATTTGCGCGCGCAAATTGCGCATCGAACAAAAACTATAATAAAGGAAAAACGCGACGAGCGAGGCAGCATACTCTGTAATAGTTCCGTGCTGTTATCAAAACTTGTTTACTTTGAAACAAATGAATGCATCTATCTATTGTATCAAGTCTTCAATTTTAGGACCCAAAATTAGGTTTTGCTGGTTTTGCAAAAGAAAACTGGTACTGCGATCCATCTTTTGAACAATATGACTGACGGATATAGTTAGGTGACGCAACCGAGCTTAGGAATGAAGATCTGATCATAAGAAACATACCTAAATCTGGGCGTTAAGTTTTTTATCAGAGCTTTAATTATGATGCAATCTATACATCCTAAAATGGTCTTGATTCTAGAATCAAGAGTGGTAAATACTTTGTGTTGTGATAATACAACCTCAATAAACCCTTAATAACTAATTTTGTTTGTGGTCAGATAACATACTTTAGTCAATAAGCGGTCCCTATTTTCGGACAAGTAGCCCTAAAGAAACAGCAGTAGAGTAGAAATTACCGTGCAGTCGTCAGAGCAGGAGGCGATGATGTTATCGTTGAAGGGGTTCCACTTGATGTCGAGCACTGGGCCTTTGTGGCCCGTCACTCGGCTCGCGTTGAAGTCCAGTCGCCCAGTCTGGAAGAACAATTCACTATTAATAAAATAAACGTGAACTAGTGACATCCGATCTATTGTACTTACGCTCTTTTAGAATGGGGAGTTTTAAACAATTATTAATATATTGAAAAGAAATGAAAAAAATAATTTCGTATAATTCTACCACAAAACGCGTTCCTGACTTTAAGTTTAGAGTGGAATTATCTATTGGGTTAGTACTTTTGAACTTAATTCAAATAGTCCAGATGTTAGTATGCAGCACGAGATTTTGTACGCAATTTGTATGTGTACGAGTGTACGACATGTCGACCTAATAAAGCCATGATATGTTTTTGGTGTAACGGTCGGGACCGATTTAGTTTAAATTCCAACTGTAGAGATCATGGAATTGGGAACAGAATCTTTTGAAACAATAAATAGTGACCATAATATAGATAACCCGTATAGTGTAAGTAGTAAAATAGCACTTCCCATTGCTGTTAACTTGCACAATTACTTAAAGAATTATGTCATTTAATGCAATGCTCGCATGCTACATTCACATTTCCGCGACAATTAAATTAGATAAATCAGTTGTATAGTAATTGCAGCTGACGGTTACAGTCTTTTGTTGTGTTGTAAACGTTTTGCAATTAAATATCTGATATTGTCGATTTGAGCCTCGATTCTCACATCAATAGAAATTTTTTCGTGTGGTAATTCTATTAGGAGTTTGAAAGAAATAAACTTTTTTCGAATGCGAACTGCACGAGAATTGGCACCCTAACCTTTAGTAAGAACACATAGCAAGCGCAATTGGTCTAAAAAGACAATGGCACTCGCTTCAACAGAATATTATAGATCTATTCTCACGCCATTGGGAACTATTTCGATAATATCGCTTCTCGTGTTTGGATCGCATTAAATATTAATTAGTTAAGTCGAGTAGACAGTCCAGACAATAAGTGTGAAACCGTATGGAGTAGTATTACTTCATTATGCGACACATGAAGTCATGAGTGCGATGAATAATGTCATACGTGCGAAGGTCACTGGTCGTTTGTTTTGTATTTATTGTTTTAAGAATGGTAAGTTATCGTCATTAAGCAATGGCAAAGTTTGCTTTCATGTGTATTGCATAAATAAACAAATGTGTTATAATAATAGTCGTACGAGTATTACCTATCAGAATCAAGGAACTGTATTTGTGATCTAACAATAGGTACTAACATTCAAAGGAATCTACTAACAACTAACTGGTTAAATAATTAAGGTTCTTAATAAAGAACACCGACAGTTTCGTTGCATTTATTTGTTGAATTATGTTATCAAACATAATTAGTTAAAAATAATTTACAAAGGCAATTTCAAGAAGCGGATTCGTAAAAATAAGAATTAATTAACGTTGTACAACACTATTCATAATAATTATGTTATGCTTAAAACAAAGTAAAAGAACTAATTGAATGTTGAATGCAACAAAACACGTATATCTGTGTGAATATTACTTAATCTTTGCATAAATCGTTTTAATTATGATTGATGATAACACAATTGTCTATTGAAATGATTCATCACGCGCCTTGTAGAGACGCACTTTTTGTGGCCAAAGAAAAACTAAAGGCTTATGGACCGAGAAATCTTTTAACGTTTGTACGTTCCTTAATGACTTAAAAATACCATTAAATTAGAATCCCTATGGAACATTAATTTTATGAAAAAAATAAAAAAGCTGGCCTGACAACAAACGTTACTTTGCCATTTTTGTCCTAAAAATAAAGAAAATAAATCTGCATAGGTCCTATTCTTAGACCTAACACAAAAAATATATAAAAATCTGTCGACCATCTTCGGAGGAGTTCGATAACAAATTCGCAAGAGTATTTCTTTTAAAAACAAGTTTTAAACCGGAAAAAGCCGATGATGTTATAATAAATTAGTACTCGTTTCTCTATGGCCCATTGGGTAGAGATTCTCGTGATCTCTCTCGAAACGTCGGCAAAAAGCCGATTTCTTTTGATAATATAGCTAATTAATTAATTCGACAGTTTTGAATGAGGTGCTAATAAAAATATCAACGACTAGTGTGAACTTGCAATCAGTAAGTTTAAAGTGCGATTTTATAACTAGAGGCGTAAATGGATTGCAAGTATTCATATAAGTTGCCTAAACAGAGTGTCCCTAATAAAGTGCTATCCCAATAGGAGGTGAAAGTTGACCTAAAATTATTATTTTAATTAAATAATTAATTGATTCAAATATTGCGGCGGTGAAATAATTTATTCGCTTATCTATTGTGTTTCTCTTTAGGTCAACTGTCACCTCCAATAGGGATTTAACTTTATACAGGGACACTACATTTTTAAACTAACTACTTACGTGATCTAGGGGCAGAACCAGGAAGGCTCCTCCACCAGCCACCTCTGTCACGATGGCCACAAACTTGGGGTTGACAGCGCAGAAGTTGGAGTCATGCGCATTCCTGGTTATCTTTATGTTGTCATAGCAACGCTCTCTTTTGAACGACACCCCGTATACGTGACGGAACTTCGAGCTTCTTACGCCTCGGAACCATACCTGAAAATACCTTTCACAATAACATCTGGGCACAAAGATATACAAACAAAAATAAAGTTAGAAATAAATCTCGTATTTCTTGTACGCATCCTGAGTCGATTACAAGAAATCTATTTAGGTTCTCCCCTCACATCGATGATATTAACAATGTAATCGGTTATATTGATAAATATGCTTGTATTTAATGATTCATTTGGGAGTTTACGTATATGAACAAACAATTAAGTCATTATTACATTTTAATTAATAACGCACTAGGTATAGCGTGCAGTGTTATTGACTTTGGCGTCAAACTGGAAGTACGACCGTCCAATAATTACGCTGAATGGGCACGCAATAAGAGAAAACACAAATGAATTATTGATCGTTTGAAGTAGTATAACAAAGAAAGAAATACACGTTCAGTCTCAAATCTATGGAAAACGAAATTTATTAACACTGCATGATTAACTCTGGTTTTTACAATAACTATTAAATTTTAACACCCATTGTTTGTAGGATTTCTGAGATGAGGTGATGGTTAAAACTATCATAACCTAAGGTCCATTGGATATAAAAAACACTATTTATCACTTTGCCATTTACTAATTTTCCCGAAGCAAGTGTGCCCAATCATGACGATGATTTCACTTTGATCGATCTATCGTTTATGTAAAAACAGTATATAAAATATATTTTACGAATAATTTATTTTATGCATGAACATACTAAATAATGTAAACGAGCAGGCTACTTAACTAAATGGCAATGGAATGAATAATCAGGCATATAATAGAAAGTGATTAAATTATAACTTTATATCACACTTTTCATTAGTCATAATATAATATAAAAACTGGAAGCTTGAGAAATACTAAGTAAATAGGTACTTACTGATACTACAGTTTAATTGAATCGTCTCTAGATAATAAACTAAATGGTACAAATTAACTTGATTGGAATGACCCACGAAAGGTTCACACTCTGAATAATAAAGATGTCTATGAGGAGAACTGAGAGAATTGCATTTAATTACCATTTTACGCAATGAACATTACGCCTTGTGACTTACTTGCTCTACTTTTAACATTGTAATACTGCACGAGTCTATAAAATTGTATTATTTCAACATTTAAGTAAACAAATGGGATCAACCTACAAAATAAATATAACTCAAAATAGATCGATTAGAAATTAACTCAAAACGAAATACTTAAACTAATGTTAGTGCAAATAAAAAATAATAGTACCTGTGAATTAGTCATGTCGTCTTCAGTCTACTTGGGTGCGAATATTCAAGGCATGCATGCACTACTTAGGCGAACTTCCAAACTATACAGTTTTGTGCATTTTACTAATAACCATGTACACAAATAACATAAACATCAGCTGCCCACAACATCGCGCACAGTAACTTAACACTGAAAGTTGCAAAGAAACAAAAAGGATGCATTAAAATTGTAGCTTAAAAATAACATGTGCGATAAAAGTCAAAATAGGAACGAACATTATAGCGACTACACTCGTGCTAAGACGGCTCGAAACAGTGTGTTTGATAGAATCACAGACTCCGCTGAGACGCGTGTCTCGGTCGCGGCCGAAAAAAAAGTGAAAAGATACTTGTTACAAAGTCGTTGCCGCCGATGAGGCTGAGAGAAATTTAAATTCATTGACTATTCTGTGCTGATCAAACACTCATTACGGTAGAATGATGTAACATACATTACATAAAGTCAGCCGAAAAAAGTG
Source organism: Pyrausta aurata (assembly GCA_963584085.1). Lineage (NCBI taxonomy): Eukaryota > Metazoa > Arthropoda > Insecta > Lepidoptera > Crambidae > Pyrausta > Pyrausta aurata. Next base: position 6,560,549 of record OY757259.1, read on the forward strand.
CATGATTGTTGTGACCAAATAAAGAAATAATAATTTTAGTAAATTACAAAGAAACTTTCTGTTTTGATCAAAATATAGATAGGCACATAAATAAACATATTTTTTATTTACATTAATCGACCATTAAACTTAGAATAAATTACAGACCTATTGGGTTTTTATAATATGGACGAAGGCAAACTTTTCTGAATGAAATATGTCAAGTTTTAATTTCACATAAAACATCTTATGTAACATCAGGTGCAAATCAGTTTCGTATATATCAAATACTTCATCAAATGAAAACTATTATAACATGCTTTTAAATTTAGCAATGTTGTAACACTTTCCCTGTTCAACTGCCAAGATAGCATTACATGATGATCAGCAAAGCGTTGCAGAAAAAAAAACACAGGTTTGATGCCACTACGCTACTACCGTCTACAACTAGCACGTCACGGATCGCAGATTAAAATTAAAGCGAACGTTTAATAAGTATGTGGATTGGATGACGTAACACCCAAAGATGTACTGACAACATCATTTACTTGAACACTTAGAATTGAAATAATAAGCTTGACCATGATTCGCTAAAAATTAAGAATGCAGAAATGCCGCTGAGTAGTGCCGACTGCTAAGTGTTGCTAATTTTACGATATTTAATTAAGTTTTTGCATTAACCTGCAATTTCTGACGGGTTAAATGACTATGAGATGAGTGAGTGACGGACATAGAATTAATAATAATCTATGCGGTAGGTCAGCATCTCCAATCCCGTTATTTTTCATTATAGACTTCAGCGTATAGTAAGTCCATCGCATTAGCGGTGGGGGCAACAAAAAAAATCTGCGCTATAACATGAGATGCAAAATGGTGCCATAACTTTCTAAAATACGCATTCGCGATATTTTTCATTGGACTGTTGGAATACCTCAAAAAATGAGGGTTATTGACTGACAGAAGAGATAATACTGATAAAACATTTGTACAAAACTTAATAATAATACAGCCTTTATTTACTGCTACATTAAAACTTAATACTATGGGCTAACATTTTTATATGCAATTTGTACCAGGGTGCGTATTGCGATATTGATTTGACAGTATTTAGACCAGGGATGCACAGACTTATTAAGACTAGGGGCCACTCGGGCAAATTATGAACTGATGGCGGGCCGCCAGAAGTATAGGTAATTAAAGACAATAAAGAATTGATAATTATGTATTTAAATTGAAAAAGAATTTATTAATTTGAAGCGTGGCACTGCATAGTGCTTACAATCTTTTTTATATTTGGCTCAAATTTACTTGTAGCAACACGTAAAACTGCTTCCAAACTTTCATTTGCAAGGCGGTTTCGATTTTTTGTTTTATTATTATTTAGTATTGAAAAGGTTTGTTCACATATATAGGTAGAACCAAATAAGCTGGCACATTTCAGAGCGTTTATGCGCAACTCTTTGTACGTATTTTTATCAATGCAGCGGTAAAAGTTCAGCAAGTCTCCTTCGTTGAATTTGTTGTGTAAATCTTGGTCGTTTTGAATGTCGATAATTTCTAACTGCATTGACTCTGGCGCATTTTCAACTGAAATCGTGAAAGGATTGCTGAATATGTCCAACAGAGGTTTCACTTTTTTAAACTCCGAAAATCTTTCTTGAAAAGATTGAATCAAAATATCTAGCTTTTCTACATAACTGAAATTAATCGCAGTTTTGTTGAATTTTTCAGCCATTTTCTTATAATTCGGAAAATGATTGTAATTTCCAGAATTCAATTGCGATCTGAAAAGTGTCAGCTTGCATTGAAAGGATGATACGTGAGCGTAGAGCTGGGATATCAGTTGATTTTTGCCTTGAAGCCGTGTGTTCAAGACATTCAAATGATTTGTAATGTCAACTAAAAAAGCCAAATCACACAACCAATCAGGATTTTTAAGTTCCGGGACATCCTTTTGCTTTTCCGCCAGAAATATTCCAATTTCTTCTATTAAATTTAGAAATCGTTCCAGGGTCAATCCACGACTTAGCCACCTTACTTCTGTATAATACAGTAAATCTCCATATTCGCTTTCGATGTCATCAAGGAATTGTTTGAATTGCCTGTGATTGAGTCCTCGTGATTTTATGAAATTTACAGTCGAAACTACCACTTTCATGACATTTTGAAATTCAATTTTTTTAGAACAGAGGGCTTCTTGGTGTATAATGCAGTGAAACTGCATGAGATCTTCAGCGTTTATGTTTTTTTCTTGCATATGCTTGTTCAGCAAAGTAACTAGCCCAGAATTGACACCAATCATCGAAGGAGCACCGTCAGTGGCAACTCCCGATAATTTTGATAAGTCCAAATCAGTTTTTGAACACTCATCCAAAAGTACATTGAGTATATCAACTCCTCTGGTTTGACCTTTCAATGAACACATTCCTAACAACTCTTCTAAGACTTCAAAATCTTGAGTAACACCTCGTATGAATATGAGAAGTTGAGCTGTGGAAGTAATATCAGTGGATTCGTCGAGTGCTAATGAAAAAAATTCAATGATCTTAGTTTTTTCATTTAATTGTTCCGCAATATTACCTGACAAAGACATAATACGTCTTTGGATAGTCATACGATTCAGTTGAATTTTCTCAAACTTTTTTGCTGCTTCTGGACACATTTTCTTAGCGGCAATTTCTATGCATTCTTTTACAAAATCCCCATCATTGAAGGGGCGACTGCGCTTTGCTATCATTCGAGAAATTTCATAACTAACTTCTGTAGCTGTTTCTGAATCTTGGATGGGTTTTGTAAACATAGCTTGCTGACCAATAAGCTCCCGTTTTAAAGACAACATTTTTTGCTTTCTTAATTCGCCTGTAAACTTGGTAAAAGTAGGATGCTGCGTTTCATAGTGCCTTTTTACATTATATTCCTTTGCAATCGCAACAGAATTCTTGCAAATTAAACAAACGACTTTATTATGCGACCATACAAAAAAGTATTTCTCAGTCCAAATTTCTTGAAACTGCCGATTTTCATCTTTAACCTTACGTTTTTTACTAGGTCCTGGCTTGTCCATGTTGCGTTCTAATCCTGGCTAGGATTAACACAGCACCTAAAAACAATTACAGTACCTACTTAAATTACCCATCCTTTTTTATTTAGGTAGATTGATTTAAATAGGTAGGGAAACACTTATTAATAACAGAGTTTTACTTACGATTTCACAACACAATTATACACGGCACTTGACGGGAAATCTACGTTGAATGTGGATCAAAATATATGACACCGGCTAGTCGAGTTAAAATCTACACTAGAACTATTGACACTTCACTCAAATTAAAACCGAACTATCGGTCGCTGCGGTTAGCGTGGCTTTTATACCGCGCGTATAGAGTCGAAAACTGTCTGGAGAAATCTCGAAACCGACTCTGGAAGCTTCGTGTATCTACCTACGCGAGCAATCGGGAATTCGTGCACTTAAGAGCGCGCGCGCGAGATTCAAATTACTTTTCGAACATATTTTTTTTGGTTTTATTCTGGAATAGAATTCAATATTTTTCGAATGTACGAGAGTATTATTTTTGCTGTCGGCGGGCCACCAGTATTCGACCGGCGGGCCGCAAGCGGCCCGCGGGCCGCGGTCTGTGCATCCCTGATTTAGACGGATAAGCAAATTCGTATTAGCAGATTAGCGTGGGACAGCACCAGCAGTACTACACGAGTGAGAGCATAGAAATACTTTTAATTTTAAGACGCATCGCAATGCCAAGTTGAAAACTAGTTGAGTGCGAATTGAACTGCATGGTAGTTACTTGAACGGATTCAAGATCAGAACTACTTTGTAGACCTAGTTATAACCCATAGATCCCGAAGGCTGGTAGAGCTATGGAGAGTTTCTTTCGATCAAAAACTGTGAGACACATGAAATTTATTTACCTTGAAGAGAGACTCACACCCTACAAGCCGTAAAAGTAATAATGACTTTTGGAACCTTCCATGAGGACTCTACTTGCAACAGTTATGAGCTCTATACCTTACTTTGTCCAACTTGTTTTTTTTAAATCAGCGTTTTTCTATCTTGATTTGGTATGTAACACTAAAATGTGAATATCTCGGTCAGCTGCGCTCTTTAAGCGTGTCTGACACGCGCGTATATTACATTTTGTGGATAAGCGTAACAAAATCCGTAGTCAAAAAGGGATTGTGGAAAAATCCGGGAGATAAGTAGAGTTATCTGTTGTTTGTATGACGCATATAGGCATTACTTTCAAAGTTATGGATGAAATATAATAAAATAGAGTACCTACTCGTATCTACCTTCCTTACCGAATGTGTACCTCACTTCCATAAGTCGAGAAGTTTTTAAGGTACGTGGTAGGAAGGTAGAGCATCAATGAAATCAGAAACAATATTTTTCTGACGCAGAGGATCGCACAGAAACGAAAAAAAGCTTGGCAGTCATAAGGAATATAGTGGGAGGGCATCATTTGTCGAATGGTCCTTGAGTTGGATTTTGCAATTCGTAATTATCGGGTTCGATACTAAGGGCCTGTTTGTTTAAGCATCAACAAATACGCATTAACCAACGAATAATTCAAATATATAACGTCATTTCGTATAAAGAATCTAGCAGATAACGCTAACATTAACCTATTAGGCTTTGTGGGTGTAGGCTGGTTACAAAAATTGGCAACAAAAGCAGTTTATGTGGTAAATCCTTGATCAGGTAGCACTTTGTGCACACCGTGCATGAAAATTGGATTGGAATATACTTTACACAAATGGAATTAAAATATACATAGAACTGACAATCATTATTTTCCACAGCGTTTTGGGTCACACAAGCATCCTGCAGGGTTCAATTATTTCACATCGCGGTACTCTTTAGTTTAGGGGCCATCCTACACTACTGCGACTTCCTGCCTCTATTAAGAATGACATACCTACTTCTGTTTCGTACTATGTAGATAGATAGTAACTCTTTATTGCACACAAAATTAGTGAATTTACAAATTTGTTTAAAGGAAATGTACAATGTATGTATGTAGGTACCTACCTAAACATTAGGATTGAAATGTTTTATGAATAAATTAATATGTAGATGGTAAGAGCATGAATGTAATGGGTTTATATAGAATATGGCGATGATTTGTATTATTATTATAATATTACTGCATATTTTTATTTTATGTCATGTAAGTGGGTCAGCATTTTCATATCTTTACCGCTGTACCACTTATAAAGTTTTCATATTTTGTGCACCAAAAATATGTTTGCTAATTTGTTACAATGCAGCAATGGGTGCCAATTTGTAAAAATTTCATCAACTTTGAGTAGGTACATGAAAAATAGTTCTTCATAATAATATATTGAGGTATTCCCATATTTATTTTATTAAATCAAAAAATATGAATCTTAATCCAAATTCAGTTCTCATCAGACTGACTATAGTGGGTTTTAGCAAACTAGGATTATTTTAAGGGAACTATATTTTCTATCACCAAAATTTATATTTGTCATCAAGTTGTATCACCTAATAAATAGATCTATCGCCACCAAATATTTTCGTTCTCAGATAAACAAAAATTGTTCCCAGGTATGAATTATCAAATTAATGTTAATATATGTGTTAAATGATAGATCGATAACCAATAAAATTATATTGCATTACATGAAAATAAACTTCGTTCTTATAATAACATTTTTGTTACTTAAATAATAGCTCTGTGCTCAGAATGGTAGATCTGTCACCAAATAAATCGATTATCGATCCCTGACTGCGACTCCTTTTTATTTGATATTTTGTCACCAATACAGTAGTAACATTTTATTTCGTTAAGATATTAAATTAATAGTATTCGTTAAAAATTTAATACATCAATTTATAATTTTAATGAAAAAATGATCAAAGGGGCGGAGACAAATTGGCGCGCTTTAAAAATGTATGTTAAGTATATTAATAATTAAGTGTTTTATCTACTACTAGCTTTTGCCTGCGACTTCGTCCGCGTGGAATAGTGACTTCTTTCTCCCGTTTTTTACACATTTACCACTATATCTTTGCTCCTATTGGTCGCAGCGTGATGTTATATAGCCTATAGCCTTCCTCGATAACTGGACTATCCAACACAAAAAGAATTATTCAATTCGAACCAGTAGTTTCGGAGATTAGCGCGTTCAAACAAACAAACAAACAAACAAACAAACTCTTCAGCTTTATAATATTAGTATAGATTAGTATAGATTCTGCTAGCCATAAGCCAGCTATTTTAAACCAGCGCTGATTGTTCAGTGGTAATTATTTTAAACAATAAATATTGATTATTTTGAATTTAATTGTTTTATTTACTACTCTGCTAAAAATTTTATTTTAATATAATTTATACTACCAGTGGAAATTTAGAACCTTGGGAGTCTAGTAGTTAGTAGCAGAATCTTTTGGTTGAAACGATGATGACAACCCTAATTTTTTATTTGAACTTAATGCAATTTTCTAGTAACATAATATGATTTATTGGTGATCTCTTTAAATTAGTTGGCTTAAATACTTAATAGGACACACCTATTATAATACATACAAAAACATTTATTTGGTACTAGACCTTATATCTCAGGATTTTAGGTGATTTATTGTGGAACTGATTTTGCATTGTTTGGTGACTAAATTTTGGTGACAGATCTACTATTTTGAGGACAAACCCTATTATTTAAGAAACACAAAATTAATTAAATTGGTGATAGCTTAAATGATACCCTTATTTTAATATCTAAATTATTCAATTAACATTCCTTTTTGCCCATATTATAAATTATTGTGTGCTTATAAAAATGCAATGGCTTGATTTATTTGCTATTTTAACAGTTGAAAACTGCCTGTAAAAAGTTAGGTAACATGATGGCATAACTAAAACCACAACTTAATTTGGTAAGTTGGACCAGATTCTTAAACCTATTTAGGACTGGATTTAGCTCTCGGATGCTTTTAGATTATGGGTGCGTAAACATTTTAGTACATTTCCCCTGACTTTAGATATTTTCCCAATAAAAACAATCTGCAATAATCCAGTTTATGATGCTCATCAAACCAAAAACATGATAAATATTTTTGAGCAAGCAAAGTGTGTACCAAAATGTATCTACAATGAACTTAGTAAATTGTGATTGGGGTTGTGGGCATGCCCACAACAGTGTATCCGCCTCAACTCTATTGATATTAGAGCCTTATGACTCAGTTACTAATACGCGGACTAATAGTAAAAAATAGGTTTGATATGGCCTATGATTGTTTTGCTTGCAGGTCTGTCTTGACGACTTTTAGCAACCAAATTAGGTTTGTTTGTATAGTAAATTAAGTAAGGGTGTAATAGAGTTAGAAGTTTGGCTCTACATGAGTTTTGATGATAAATTTTTGACACTGAATCTCGATGAACATTTGAAGTGCAAATGCTTAGGTATATTATTATTCAAAGTGAGCCGATATACCTATTCAATAAAATAATAAATGACCTATTTTTAAAGTTTGAACATCAGCACGATGGAACACTGATTATTTTTTTATGTTTCAAAAATACCATGCTAGAATAAATAATACATTTAGACTTTTATTTTCAATTCGTGATTATTAAGTAAATGTTAATTTACCATAAGAAGTGATTGTGCTACTAATTTAGCAATTCATTTGTTTTTATCTAATCGTCCAAAATAACAAAAACAAATGAATTTCGGACACAGACACAGGTCATGGCTTTTCAGGAATTTTTTCGCTGTTAAGGTACACACAGTAAGAATATCGGGAGGAATATGAGAGCAATATACCTCTAAGCTATTAATTATAAAGCTTTCAAATTGATTTAGATTGTTCTTACCTTAGCCGAAGGTTTATTGCACGCTCTTACATCAACGAGCGCACCACTCTTTGCAGGGCTTTTCTCCGCAATATTTATGATGTCCAGGCAATTACCTTCGTTTATCGACTCGTCCTTTACTGGAGGCATATCCCCAAAACTAATTATAATGATTTTCTTACACTTTCTTTGTTTACTATAAAATTGTATCAAAAAACAAGAGAAGGGCACCAATCCTCCGTAAAAATCGAAGACGAATGAATGAGCGAGCGAATGGTGAACGACAAAGAGAAGTGAATGGGCGCGATGCTTAGATTATGTATCCTGTAGATTTGACACATATTTAAAATTGTCAAGTTAGAAAGTGATGGCTGTATACAAAAGTACTTAAGAGTGAGAGAGACGCAGATATTGTTTTTTGTCCTTATCACCGTTCATAGGTAATTTCTGCCTGCCACAATTTGAAATAATGGCAGACATTTGACGTCTATGCGAAAAATACAATAAAATTGCAAATTTAAAATAAATTTTGTGCAAGTGAAGTGTTTTGTGGATTACGGAGTGATTGTTTTACTTACTCAACATGGTAAATTGTTGTGTGCTTGGATGTAAAAGCCGTACTGAGCGTAAATATGAAAACATAACATTTCACACGTAAGTAAGCCTCATTTATATTGTTCCTATATGTTTTACCTGCATCGAAGTGCATTAATCTTAAATCCTATAAAAGAACATACATAATAGTGGAAAAAAGTAGTGAATTATCAATCGAATTGTAAAATATTTTTGTATTATTACCTGACCAAATATAAAAGGTCGTCTATGGCTCAACTCTGTGGGTTATGGCTATTACGGTAGCCATTTTGTTAGTATTTTAAATTTTGCTGGGTTATCGTTACCTTTAGGGATACCACAATACAAAGGGTAAAAGTTCTCGATTTAAGGGTAATTTACAATCGACTAATTTTAAAAATCGTATATGTATTTTAATTGCTGGATGAACATTTCATGCGTTGTAGTGATCATTATTATTTGAACTAATTATGATTTGTGTTCATTTATATAGATTTCCAAAAGACGAGACGGTACTAAAGGTTTGGATTGCAGCGACTGGACGGCAAAACTGGCAGTCTACCAAGCACCCTCGCATGTGTTCTATCCATTTTAAAACCGAATGCTTTCAGAAAAAGCAACGGATAACTTATTTGGCAAATATTTGAATGTACGCAACAAAATGTTGCGTATTTATGTTATTATTTAATAAACTTACATCATTTAACGGCCCATAAAAGCTATTTGTTGACTATTTTATTTAAACTTTATTGCTCTGTAAGTTGTATAATTGGCGGACTTTTTCTGTTCTATGACGTTAAAAATCCTATTTCCTTCTTAAACATTTTTTTTGTACACAATTTTTGTTTTATCCCTATGTTAATATTTTTTTGTACAAATAAATAAAGATTTTGACTGTAAAATTAAGTATTTATTGTAATTAAGGTTACTAGTGTATTTATATGGGTGGGGAGTAAATTTTTATGAACATGGCCACCCCAAAATACGTAAGTACTTTATATCTGTCTCATACGGGTGAACGCGGCTGTCAAGTCTATAATATACTTCGTCTAAGGCGCGATGCCCGTGCCGAATGCCGAGAGACAGCAAAACAAGTGAATGATTTGAGGATGAGTGAGTGAGTGATGGATGGATGATAATGATGATGTGATGTGATGAATGAATAAACTTGGCTGTTTGGCAGAAAATAGGTATTTTTCAACAGATAACGGTCTACTTAAGCGCTTAGAAGCACTTACCTCAATATCAGCGCTTTTCTACCAGGACACTATTTTGCTTACATATTTGCGCTAACTAAGCACCTTTTTATTTCAAAGAAAAAGAGTAACAAAGATGAACTTAGGGAAAAATAAGGATATTTCCCGTAAGATCGGGAAGATTTTGTTGCGATGGATCAAGCCTGGATCTGACATCGGCATTAACGTAGCTAACATACAATACAGCATTGACAGCGTAGCGCTTACTCCGCCATTTTGTTGCTCAGCGCTTAAGACCGCTGTTTTCTGCTAAACACAATTGTCAGTCAAATCGATATCGGATGTAAACAGAAACAGCTATGTAAGCGCTTAGCAACAAAATGGCGGGTTATACATAATCATTATTGGTAAGCGCTGCTTATTTCACTGATCAAAATGCAGGTGTTTTCTATGTCACTTACGTAAAACGGTAAAACGAAACATAAAATGGCGCGAAATTTCGGTTTGGAGCCTTGAGTAAGTAAGTAGGTAGGTACGACCACAACGACGAACGGCATCAGGTCAAGCTAAAAAACACTGTGGTATCTTATGCTCTTGGAATAAGGGCTATGTTTCAACAAAATGTAGTCTGATGCGCTGACGGGGCCAACGTACGCTTTTCGAAATTCATATGCAGATGGAATATAATACTTACCCAAAAGAATTTAAAAGAAAATTATGTGGTTGCTTTGGTTTTTGGAAATATATGGATGGGATGATAAAAATAACTGATTTATATAATTAAAATTTCCTAGCTAGTAAGGTAAGTATCTATTTATTTATTTATACTTTATTGCCATATGGCATTCTCTACCAGTCATAGATAGATAGATAGATAGATAGATAGATAACTCTTTATTGCACACAAAAATAGTGAATTTACAAATCAATGTCATACCTTTGGGCTAAGCAGAAATGATTGTCTAATCTAACCCAATGTCTTCAAGTAAAGTTACGTTACTAGCGGTTGAGTATTTACGATTGTGTGTGTTTTGAAGAATTTCAGAGTGGCTATTTTAATGACCATTGATTAGATAAGTTTTTTTTGACTCACTTGCGCATTATGGTTTAACCACAGAAGTCGGAAATAAGATTTTCTTTAGGATTAGTGTAATCCTCGTTTAAATCATAGAGTTAGTATCGTAGAGTAGTAATGCTCGTAAGTTATGTACCTTACTACATAATAAGTAGTGTTGCAGTGTAGTAAAGTGTCCATGGTCCACTGGCTAGATGGGCTAAAGATCGCAGGATACATATACTTAGATGTATCCTGCCTGAACCTAGGTCCAGCAGTGGATGTCTTGCAGCTGATATTGATGATGATGATGAAGTAAAGATTGTTACATCCACATGTTAAGTAATGTGTTCTAAAAAAGGTGTTACATCATCAGTTTCTATTTATTTATTTAAATTTTAAAACTTTATTACACAAATAAAAATGTTCAAAAGCTGGACTTAGTGCTAATAGCATTCTCTCTCTGCCTTGCCTTTAGTTCATGCTGAGAGTTTGTTGTGTGTCTAGTTGTTAAGAAACAGTATGGGTATGATGACTGAACTACCTGAAAGCTTACATGTTCCTACTAGGACAGCTGACGGAATTCTTCGCTATCGAAAAAAATCGCTGAAATACTTATCAGTAATAGAAAGATAATTCTGATAACCGTCTTGCACCCGGCTCCGCTACAAGCCGGGTGCAAGTACTTACTTAGAAAACTTACAAAAACCAGTTCAAGAGGCAGGGCGATAACCTGCAAATCGAAAACAGTCAACGGATTGAACCGACTCACGCGCAGGACAATTTAGTATCATTCGATAGCCCGCGACGAACGCTTGTGTGTTATCATCACGATATATCGGGGTATTAGAAAATTATTAATTATGCCGAAAATACACAATTTTGGTGCTGGCCCGGCTAAGATGCCCGAAGAGGTAGGTTCATCAACCCATTTTGCGTAACATTCCTGAACTGTAAACCGGTTGATATTTAATTTATTCTTCAATTAAGTTCACCTTGGGCCATTCAAAGGATGTGAAATACCATTAAGGTACACGTTTCGCACTCTGCTAAATAACAATGTTATTTATTATGAAAAGTAAATAATGTTAATGTTTCTTCAGGTTTACGAGATTGTAAGAAAAGAACTGACAGATTTCGAAGGTTCAGGCATCAGTTTGCTGGAGACAAGCCACAGAACTCCGACGTACATGAACTTGAATAACGAAATTCAGGATGTAGTCAGACGATTACTGTAAGTAACACTGCCACTAAAATAATAACGACCCCTCGTACCGTACCAACTTCATGTAGAGGATATGTAACTTTAAAACACTACTTTGAGTTGCGTTATTTTGTTATCTATCAGTATGTAAACGCTAAACTAATTGTTCGTAATCGTTAGTTGAATTCTCGTAACTAATTACCTACAAAAGTTTAGTTTAATATTTACAATGTACGAGTATTTATTTAAACTTTGCAACAAATGCATAAATTAAACACGAATAAGTACAAATAGTTTCTCTGAACTTAAATCTAATAACATTTTAGTACGGTGGATTGGTTTATTTCTGGTCGTTTTCAGTAAATTAAAATTCTATTTCTGCCAACATCTAAGAATCTGGCATAGACAGAATTATAATTTAATCCCGAACTAAGCTAATCCTATTTAGCACAAGTAGGCCTTACTCAGGACTAAATATAATGTCACTCTCTTTTTTTCAGAGACGTGCCAGCGAATTACAAAATCCTCTTCCTTGCCGGTGGTGGTCAGGGACAGTTCGCAGCTGTGCCCCTCAACCTCATCTCAAGAACTGGAACCGCTGACTACGTTGTTACTGGTAAATATTTGATGATATGAAACAACAGCCTAACAACTGTTATAATGTCCTGCGACAGTATTCAACCACGGATGCCTATCTCAAATGAGATCTGCCATTGGTGTGACATATTAAAACAGCTGTTATACGGTTTAGCTGAATTTATTAGGGAGTTTCGTGTACCTATAGCCCATCCAGTGAATTGTTATTACTAAGTAAAGTGAAGCTATGCCAAACAAAAAAATGTGTCGCAAATACGACAAGATTTTGACGTATTCCTTGAAATTTCAATTTCGAATATGAAACCATTTGTATGAGTTGATGACAAGTGGCGTCAATGAGTCTATCTGTACCTCTACTTACCGCAAATAAATGTATCATCATTACTATCTACCTACATCTTAACAACTCCATTATAAACCATGATGAAGAAGAGACATTCCTTTCGACCAGTAGTCTGGTCTGGAAAGGAATTTCTCCTCTTCATCTGTCCCCAGCTAATGTAGGAATTTTGATAAGCGTGTATAATTACGGTACTACTTAGCTCTTTGCTTTGTGATCATAAATTAACGATAGTGTTCTTCCAGGTGCATGGTCAGCGAAAGCGGCAAAAGAAGCAAAGAAATACGGCAAAGTGAACCTGGTTCTACCTCCCACTGACAAGTACACAGACATTCCAGACCAAAGCAAATGGAACCTTGACCCTAATGCCTCTTATGTCCACATCTGCACGAACGAGACCATCCATGGTAATAGTGTATTCATTCTAGATTTCAATGTATGGGCGAAACGGCAAAATTTATAATTTTAGTTTGTTGCTGCTGTGTTATAGCTCCAAGTGAGTACATTATAGAACACAACTCTCCCACCCCCCCAACCCGCCGCTTCACCCCTCCCCCCCTTGATAAAGGTCCCAAATTTCATATTTCCTCTATTTTCAGGAAAACTATACAAGCTAGGACAAAATGGTCAAGGACTAAATTATTTGTCAATAAATTACCTACAAATAAGTATCAACATTCATTTTGATACGAGTTATAGTTTTTAAGCTATGGAGCATCAAAGACTACCAAAAATGTGCGCTTAGCAGAAATACAACATTTAACACAAAATAAACAATATAATTTATAAATTTTCTCAAGAAATGCGTTTCTGTAGTACGTACCTATCTAAAACAAATCAGTATCATCATTGTTATCTTCTAAAGGTTTGTCGAAGCTTCTAAGGCCCCAATGTATGCATATGGTGGAACAACGGAATGCACCTTTAACACATCCACATATTTTTCTGTAGCCATTTTTGCAGCTGCATGATATTGTTTTCAGTATCAACTGTTGAGAGCTTGATCAAAGTATGCATAGAATGCTGACAAGCTGAAGAAGGTGGTCTTTTTATAATAACACCGTATTGTTCTTAGGAGTTGGTTAAGAAGTGAAGTTGAAGTACCTAAATGTTTCGTAACACGATTATACTTTTTTAGGTTTGCTTAGCCCCATACTATGCAAGAATATATGTTTCTCCTGCCTTTTTACCTCCTCGCGTTAGGCATCAGGAGTTATTGTTTCATGCAAGTCGATGTTATATGTTATTGAATAGACTGAACCTTTCCTGTGCCTTAGAATGCCGATATTATGTAGTACGTCGAAAATACATTGTCGTAGTGGTTGGGCAAGACATTGATCTGTTGGTTCTTTTACTGGGACTGACTTCACCACGTTAGAATATATTCTACTACATCGGCATTCTACAACAAAGGAAAGGTGTAGTCTTACCTGTTTGCTAAAAAGACCGACTTGCAAGATATAATAAACGTTTTAAATAACCCGGATTCCTCACGCAAGCAGATAGAAGAGGCAGGAGAAAGATATATTCTCGGATAGTATCATAGTAGGTACCTAAAAAGTATAAACGATATACGAGAGGTCCACTTTTACAAAAACATTGATCTGAAGAACAATACGGTGGTGTTATTATCAAAGTTTCCACCTTATTCAGGAGCTGCTTGTCAGAATTCAACACATACTTTTCATCAATTATTTATCAGCGAGCAAATTCATTCAACCCAGAAAACTGAAGCTGGAAAAAAATAGTAACTTTGTACCCTAAATACCACATAGGCACCAACTCCACAGTAGATACTGAAAATAGTCATGCAGCTGCAAAAAAGGCTACAGAAAAGTATGTGGATGTGTCAAAGCTGCATTCCGTTGTTCCACCATATGCAGACATTCGGGCCTTTGTAGCTTCGACAAACCTTTAGAAGATAACAATGACGATACTGATTTGTTTTAGATAGGTAAGTACTACAGAAACGCATTTCTTCAGAAAATTTATAAATTATATTGTTTATTTTGTGTTAAATGTTGTATTTCTGCTAAGCGCACATTTTTGGTAGTCTTTGATGATCCATAGCTTAAAAACTATAACTCGTATCAAAATGAATGTTGATACTTATTTCTAGGTAATTTATTGACAAATAATTTAGTCCTTGACCATTTTGTCCTAGCTTGTATAGTTTTCCTGAAAATAGAGGAAATATGAAATTTGGGACCTTTATCAAGGGGGGGAGGGGTGAAGCGGCGGGTTGGGGGGGTGGGAGAGTTGTGTTCTATAATGTACTTGGACTGTACTTGGAGCTATAACACAGCAGCAACAAATTAAAATTATAAATTTTGCCGCTAAAAAATCTAGAATGAATATACTATAAGTGGAATTTGTGAAACCACTTAGGTATTAAAGCTTTCATAAATTTAAAATACGCTAAAAGTACTGGGCTTACTTTTAGACACTTCAGGAAACTTATTTAAAACTTATATAAAACTTATTTCACAACAAGCATTTCTTCCTTTCGTCCCGTGAAAATATAAATGGAATTTGAAACGATTACTAATCGTTTCAATTAACACCTAGGGTATACATTACATTAATCTTCATTTCTTGTGTGATTCAGAGTCTGATGATTTTTATTACAGGTGTCGAGTTTGACTTCGTACCAGACACAAAAGGAGTGCCTTTAGTAGCTGACATGTCTTCCAACTTCATGTCTAAGATAGTCGATGTTTCTAAGGTAATTATCTCAGTTGATCCCCATCTCTTTAATATCCTTACGGCCTGTTTCACAATGTCTGGTCAGCGTTAACCGCCTAATACTTCATTCACTCACAAAGACGCTTCATATTTAATAATCTGTTGGTAACTGCTTATTAGTCGATAGTAAAACAGGCTCTTGAATTTGTAATACTTGTTCTATTATGTTATTTTGTCATTTTAGTTCGGAGTAATTTACGGTGGAGCACAAAAGAACATTGGCACATCTGGCGTCGCGCTGGTCATCGTAAGAGAAGATCTTTTGAACCAAGCGCTTCCAATCTGCCCGTCGATTCTGGACTGGACTCTCAACCACAAAAACAATTCTATATTGAACACACCTCCAATGTTTGCGTAAGTGTTTGCGTTGACGTTGTTTTCTACGTAACGTTTGAAACCTTGAACTTCGACGCTTACTGACTGACACAACTTGTTTTGAATTACATTATACAATTTTCAATAGTTTTAATGAATAGGTAGGATGGTTAATGTTCCTCGTAGAAAATACAATGAGGGCTATGAAGATGCCTAAGATAAGTCCAAATAGAAGAATTAATCCATGATTTGGAAATTTCTACCCCGCAAGGTTCAAGATAACTAGATTTTAATTAACAGTGCATTCGATATGATTATTGATTGTTACCTACTTTTTTATTTTCTTTGCCACCTGTGTTTTCTCCATCTTCAATCGAGTTACTCTCACTTACATCAGTATTTACGATTACTGTTTACTCATTAATTCACGCCGCATTATCATTACCTGCTTCATTGATTCGATTGTTATTTCTCCCAGCATTTACATAATGGGGCGTGTTCTGCAATGGATCGAGAGGAACGGTGGTCTTGACGAGATGGCGTCACGAGCAACGAAGAAAGCTTCGCTAATCTACGGCATTATCGAGGAATCCAATGGTTTCTACTACGCACCGGTGGCGAAGAATGTCAGGAGCAAAATGAACATTCCGTTCAGAATCGGGTCTGCTGAAGGAAATGATGCGTTGGAGAAGGAGTTCTTGAAGGGAGCAGAGGCGATGGGGCTGATCCAACTTAAAGGGCACAGGTTGGTTTCTTCATTTTATTATACACTAATTTTTATTGTTTTTGGCAAAATCTGTTTGTTAAAATATCGTTTTTAAGTGTGTTAACGATATTGAACTACCTACTATTACTAGCGTATGGAACTGACACAACGAACAAATCTCGTGCAACATGAATTGACGCCACTTGTCATCAACTAACTACAAATGGTTTTATACTTACGTATTCGAAATTCCAATTTCAAATTTGTCGTCATATTTGCACATACATATTTTGCCTAGCATAGCTTCTAATAACTCACTCGTAAGCAATGATAAGATTGACGATCTTTTTGATGTTTGTTATAATGCCAATACACTACCATGGTCAACTTTGTCGTTCTGTTGCACAATTTAAACTTTTTTTTCATTGAGCGCTTAATTCTGGTTTGATACCAAGCTAGTTACTAATTATTTCTTTCTTTATTTCAGGGATGTCGGCGGCATCCGTGCTTCAACATACAACGCGGTGACTTTGGAAGAAGTGGAGACCCTAGCCAAGTATATGAAAGACTTTTACAACAAGCATTCCAAGTAAATGTTATAATCGAACGCCATATTTTATTTTTTAATTTCCTTTATAAGGAACTAAGATAATCAATAAGTCCTAGGTAATCTTGTTAATGTATTATTATTTTATAATACTGATAGTTTTAAGTGCCCAATTGGCTGTGTTTATAAGACGTTATATTTTGAAATAAACGCTTTTAATATTATCTTTAGTTTATCTTTTAATACCCTAACTTACGTATACTTAGTTGTGTAAATAACTGAAACCGACGTCTTAAGTTGGAATAACTAGGTTACCAAACAAAATTTAATTAGATTTGAAAATACCTACTTAAATAATGTTGGACGTACCTAAATATCTACCTAAATAAAGTATGTAATGTATGAGTAAATGGCGAAATCATTATCGTTGTCACGTAGCAACATATGCTTCGATGAAAAGTTTTCCATATTTTATCTTTTGTTACCACCTGTAGTCGGTATTATCAGCTAGAGTAGTAGTATCATGTTATCAAATCTAAATTACCGACTATCGTCATAGATTTCTGGCCGTAAAATAGTTTTGTTATTTTAGAAATTCAGACGCACATATAAAATTATTATTAATTAGTTTTGAATTTTTTTTCGAACATTAACTATCAGTACCTACCTGGAGACGCGTGACAAGGAGGGCCGACCCCAAATAAAATGGGAAAGAGCCAGGCAAAGAAGAAGATTAACTATCAGTACCTACCAAACTACCCGATTTAGTTCTATCAACAGCATTTCATTATGTTAGAAAAAATGATAATTATTTTCATGACGCAATAACATGACTATATTTTTGGTTTTTTGACATAAACCAGTTCTTTCTAGTGAATGATAATGATAAACCGGTTCACAATATTTTTCTAGGTAGGTATGATTAAGACAATGCAAAAATATTGATGTTACGTCATGATGTACTGATGTACCTACTTAACGTGGAGAAGTAACCTATAGGTACTCTTCCTAAACATTTTTAGTTTCCTAATATGCTATTCGTCATTTTATTTGGGTTGTGTTGTATACCTACCAAACAAATGCCTGAAGGTAAACCGTAGCCAAGTTTCTCGATAATGCATGTGAGTGGGGCAATAAAAAAATAAATAATTTTAATGTTTTATTAAAAATTTTGTATAAAATATTACTGTTAACGTAAATCATTAAATTGTGGTAATAAATTGTGATGGAATGTCAATAATTCATTAGATACATTCGATTCACGAGATTCATTATTGAGTATTGCCTTATTAAAGGGTTTCATACTTAGGACTTTATACAGAGGTTTAGTTACAAAACAATAAACATTTGTTTCAATAATATCAACCGCATGGTCAACGATTTACATAAAATTGCTTACGAAAATGTGTAATTAGCTATAAATTATTATGATATTTTTACCAAGTCTTACTATAAAATATTTTAATACAAAAATATTGATATGATACTTTACACGATTTTATTATTCTCTATCTATACTGTCAATAACAAACAACAATCTACCGTTCAGCACAAACACACACATTCACTCGCAGTCCCTAACGTTAAAGGTTAAAAAAATACAGTCCAGTTTATAATACAAACAAACTTGACTTTCAATGTGAATCCACTTGTATTAATAGCAACCGACAATGCACTTTGTAGATATACTCCAGTACAATGTAAAAAAAAATACCTAGATTAGGTAGATAAGATCATGCACATGCATTGCATTTAATTATTTCAACAAAATTACTTAAGTTGTAGAGCGTTGTAGTAAAAGTGAAGAGATTGATATTAACACAGTGAATCACATTCTACCGTAAATATACAAATATTTCAATAAAATTAATATTTACATCGTATTGAAATGTCGTTGGAATGTTGTTACAATAATTTCCTTGCAAAGCCCTGCTTTCCTTTATGGCAGTGTTCGCGTAAAATACTTGAGCATTTTGTTCGTTGATCATAATCTCAGAACATCAACACATTCACTGTTTCACATATACATTTAATATTTGTCTGTTCTTACGTTATTACTATTGTTTTTGTGACAATATAAGAATATATTTTTGGTGGGGGCTGTAAATAAACAGTGAGTGTGTTAATACACATACTTTGTAAGATACATCTAAAACTTAAGCTAATAGAAAATAAAATTCTACAATATCATACTGGATCACTCTCAGTTTTAAAACCGCGATGGTATAGGCGTAGTTAAAATATTAAATTATTATGAAAACCTTTTTACTTAATTGCATTGATATTTTTGGTCTTCTACTTACGTTTAAATCTACTCAAAGACTTTTTAAAAATGTTGAATAATGTGATGTTATATTTGAAAGTAAAATTTTAATTTAAAAAACTGATGTTTGCTATTAAGCAGGTGTTGAACTTGGCCCTATTTAACTACGCCTATACCGCGAGTGTCGCCTACCGTCATCTTCAGATATATCCAATAATATTGACTATTATTGTTCGGAATCACCGAGAATTGAAACTAGTACGTAGTATTATGAAAGATTGACCAGAATACGACAAAACAGTCCCTCGTTGCGTTTACTGACCTTCGCTGTCGCTGTCACTCTTATCTGGAACAAACGAGACCCTGTTAGCATTGCATCATCGATTGTTTGTTATACAGGGTGACCGAAGTAAATAATGTCATTTGTAGATTAAAAGTGAATACATTCCTTTAGTTTTGAAGATTTAAAATATTTTATCAGCAGAAAGAAAAATTACTACTATCATAGACATATCACATAGGCCATAATGCACCTGGGCTGAGCGAAACGCTTAAGATAAAAGTTAGTTAGTTTAAAAGTGTAGAGTTTATAAAAGTGTTAGCTCTTAAGTTTAATATTAAAAAATTAGGCTGTTTTTTTCTACTCTTGATTTTGTTAGTGCTAAGCCCATTTCATCTATAATAAGTACCTTATTTCGCTCACCCTATATTATAACATGTGTTTATCGTGAGAGGTCGTCGCGAAACGGTTATTGGGTCAATGGACGTCAGACGAAACAAAAGGATTGCAGCATGCTATTTGTTTAGATACACGTAAAGCTGTATTTTTCCTATCCCATGTTAATAAAAAGTCAAACTGTAAATATGTTAACATAATTTACGTCACCATTTTGCTATTGCATGTTATCAGCAATCCCTTTAGTTAGTCTATAAACTTTATCTTTATTGTGATTATTTTTAAGGAAGATCATGCTACATTTACGATTTTAATGTCTGATAAGTTAAGGTGATAAGAAATATCTATTCGTAGATTCAAAAACCAATCACCAACGGACATCGATATTCCGACAAATTCGTGTGCATAAAGTTATCAATGCTCTGTAAAACAATGAATTGCAATATTGTTTCATTTCTAGATAGCCTCAGTAAACAAGATTAAAGTTACTGGTTTTGACCGCATTGAGGGGCAAAACGAGGTTTTGATAAAATAAGAACTTATCTAGAAACTGATTAATCTACCGGTTTAAAGCTGTATTCTTATTTGTCTGCACAGCTTTTTAAAGTCCAATGGCGCATATCAGAATATAATTAGATCTGAGTTCATTATTCTGTCTCTATCAATACAAAGTTAGCTAAAGAGCCGGCGTTAGGATAGGGCGCGGTAGGGCCACCGCTCAGGGGCGCCAAATAGAATGAGGCGCTTTAATGGGAGACAAGGGGGGCGCCGTTAAAATTTCTCATAGTGCTAAAAGTACTAAGTCCACTTAAAATCTCTATCGTTGGGTAAAATCAATCCCAAAGCTCAGCTAATTTTGTTAAAGGTACGCAAGTGGGCTTATATAAGAAATAAGACATTTGATAAGTAGTTTAGAATTTCAGTTACATGCGCGCGAAGCAGTTAGGCATTTGTTACAATTGCAATTTTTTACCCCTCAAATTCAAAAGCAACCCAGTGCGTAAAGCTGCATTCAAATCGATTGAAAATGTGCGCACTAACTATGTGCTACAAAATACTGACCTTTCTTACCCGGATACGCATGTCTTTTCAGTCTATCGTATAGATCCTCCTTCGTGCCGTAGATGCTGGCGTTTGATCGGGCTAAGCTGTTCATTTTGCCGTTCATGCCGTTGTGTAAACTTTCCTTCATGTAGGTCTCATTGTAAAAGTTGGGCATTTCCCAGCCGTCTTCTTCGTCGTCATAGTAATGCGCATAGGTGGAATGGTGCGACGGCGCTATTGATTCGGCGTACGGCGTGTGAGCACCGTAGTAGAAGTTCACTTGAGACCCGTTCTGGTCTATTGCCGGAGTCAAAGTCTTCTTTGGTTCTTTCCTCTTTGTTGATCTGAAAATATAGATGTTACTTATGAGTGATGGTCACGTTTGTCAACTTTGAATAATAAAGAAGAGTGTTTTTGAATAGCTTTAGAAATGGGCTGTTTTAATGTCTGAAAAATTATCTTATGTCTTTTGTCGGAAATAAGGCAAAACTCGAGCACCCATGTATCGAATAGCCATGTGAATATTTCAACGTCAGAAAAAAAGCTGAGAAAATAACATACAGTCAAACTTTCTGCATTCACCATGGGTTGACTACTAAAAATGTTCTAAGGTATTAAATCCACTATTTTGTACAACTATGGTATGTTGCGATACAGTTTTAAAATACAACAGATAACAGAAATTTGAATTTTTAAGATAACTATATCGATTTAATTCAGCACACAAAAAACAAAACAACAATTTAATTCTACTATGACTTGGGCCCGTTTATCAAACAGTTAGAACAAATATAATTTCTTACCTAGCACAGATCATCCATACAAGCAGCACCAGGAAGATAATAAATATCACGCCCCCAGCGACACCACTGGCGATGTACGCGAACTCGCTCTTATCGCGGCAGTGGCGGCCTGTGAAGGAACCCGTGCAACGGCACGAGGGTTCGCCCCTGGCGTCTTTTACGCACTCGCCTCCGTTGTCGCAGAAGTCTATGCAGACGTCTGAAAAGAGGTTGAAATTGTTTTAGAATATATTTAAATTCTAATTAACACGTTACGGGACAGTGAACGCCTACAGGCGTGAAAACAATAAAACATCTATTGTGTCTGGAATAGTGTCCCGGAACGTGTTAAGTAGTAATCATTGTTATTCTATACAGGGTTTTTATATTTTGTCATAACGATAGGGATTTTATTCAATTTGATCTAATCACGATTGATTAGATTAAAAGTTATATTTAGTTTTTTTTGCCGGGTTTAAATTGGAAACTGCATAAATAATTGTAACTGTTGAGTGTAGCAAGAAGAATGTAAATAATTTATGTAATACAAAGATAGAAGATTTATGATACAAAATACAAGGGGGTTATTTAGCAGCTGGATAACCCTTTGTAAAAAATAATTGAAAATATTTTTATATAATTGAAAAAATCGGTAAAGTTCAGCATAACCACTTCACAGAATAGAAAGGCTAATCGATGGATGAGAAGTAACTACATAAACAATCTACAAAATCTTAATCCAGTGACTAAACCTATCCCTTGGCGCCCTCTAGCGTGAAGTGCGCACGTTGATTGCTAGACGCTTAGTACGAGTAGAAATTGTTCACTGCTAAACGGAATAAAGCAAACCATTACACGATAACAAATGCTCTGATTAATTTTTTTCTAGTTGAGTAGATACAATTCGGCTTATTCGCTAGATGTCGACTTTGTGGATAATACAAATTACTACGTGCCGATTGAGTTTATCGAGATAGTCTGTGCTGCATTCTATTCCATAGAAGGTAAGGCCTGTGCCTTGTTTGTCTTAGGCCGCGGCCCCATCTCTACGGCGCGGCGCCGTACCGTACTACGGCGCGGATTCGTGCCGTAGCGCGACGCCGCGCCGTAGAAATCCACGGCGAAAAATCGTGCCGTAGCGCGGCGCCGCGCCGTAGAAATCCACGGCGAAAAATCGTGCCGTAGCGCGGCGCCGCGCCGTAGAAATCCACGGCGAAAAATCGTGCCGTAACGCGGCGCCGCGCCGTAGATTTCCACGGCGAAAAACCGTAGCGCGGTGCGGCGCCGTAGGATTCTACGGTGCGGCGCCGGACTGCGATGCGCGGCCTTATCTAGACGTCTGAACGTCTAGCAGTTATTTGAGTGTTGAATTTACTTACTACATAAAAGAAGGTGGTGGAAATGAAGATGATGATTGTCTTCAGTCTTGACTTATCAATGAATTGAAAGTAAATAAAAATAATCCACTTACCAGTGCACACTTTGCCGGTGCCGTTGAAGCCAGGCTTGCATTGACACTTGAACTCATTGGTCTCTGACATGAGCAAGCAGTAAGCATTCACGTCACAATGCATCTCGGGGCCGCTCATTTCGCAAGGGTTCGTGCAGTCCGACTCTGATGTCTGAAAAAATAAAGAATTTGGTCAGATAAATGAAGCGTGAGCGTATCACAAAGCGCGGGAAAGGAACGTCCCATGAATGACGACAGGAGCTTTGTTACATGTGTCGTTTTGAGTATTTCTAACACTGAATAGATATGCATATCTGTTCCGTCATTTTAAAGGTCCATGTCAGCTGCACCAGTGATAAAATTATAAAACCGGTTTCTGCCGTAATGTATTTATCAGAGAAAATGGGTGTGTGAATTACTAAATTCCCTTTAAAATTGTTCAGAAATGATTAATGCAGCATTTCGTTCCCGGGCCGGGCACTCGATAATTATTAATGCAAATAGTTGAATTAATATAAGCAAACAGTTTATTGTTTATACGCCCCAACACGAGCACTATAAAATTGCACGTGGTGTTTGCTTTATGGTAGCCGCATAACCGCATTGCTTCCATAAAGCACACGTTTTGAAACGAATCATAATTTTCAGCTCAAACAGTTTCATGAACAAAACAATGTAATGTTACGACGTATGTAAACGTTGGACGAGAACTGGTACGGAGTTCCTGTAAAACTGTGTCGTTCCAAGGAAATGTTGATATGATAGTGCTTTGTCCGTTTCGCTCGGGGCATGACATTGCTTTTACACGCCTATGTCGTCATGAGCATAAAAGGAATTGTAGATGATATTATGTGGACTGGACAAAAGTAGGGACTTGCGTTCCGAGAAATAATGTCTGTATTTTTAAAGTACAGTTTTGTATGAAGGTTTTAATTGAAATTTAATGAACTAAAAAGTTATTAAGTAGTATTTTGTTACCGCTCCAGCTTCCTTAGTGCTGGTGTTGATGGGGCAAGGCGTGCAGGAGCTTTGTTGAGCTTCTGATTGGTAGGTGCCCTTCTTGCACTGTATGCACGAGTTCAGAGTACTGTTGAGGTAGGATCCTGAAAAAAAAATATTTAAATTGTTAAGGTTTTGAAACTAACATTAAAGGCTTATTGATTAATAAAAATGAAAACGGTCAAGCTAGTTATTTTTCTAGAGTAGTGATCACTAAAGCTTTATTTTACGCTACTTCATTAGTTAGTCATTATACAATGGCCCTGTGTGATTTCACCACCTAAAAATTGTAGCACTTTTCAAAATTCAAAATTTCTTTATTATAACTCACAGCATCAACATCACAAGATTATAGGAACCTCTTTTAAGCTAAGCGCTTGTGTTAGGGGCTTTTTCAGAACGACTTAGAATCTTTGGTGCACGGTGCATTGGCAGGGCAGGCCGCTCCTGACCTGATGTAGCCATCAACCACCCTCGCTATAAATATATATTACTTACCAGGCCTGCACACTGGTAAGCTGCACTGGTCAGGCGTAGCGGCGCCGGTCTGCGGGGTAGTGGTGCCCGGCGGGCAAGGGGCGCAGGCCGCCCCTGATCCTATAGACCGCCAAGTACCGCGCGGACACGGCTCGCAACCGCCTTCGCTGCTTAGTTGTTCGCCTGGAAAAAGAAATTGTTATTAATTTTTTATTATATTTTCAGGCTACACACAAATAAAATAAAAGCAACACAGGCCCATAGTATCAAATACCTTAAGACTAGCGTACACGTATGACAATAAAAAAAAATAAGTTACTCTAATTATACACTATTTTGAAGACGTAGTGTTGCCAACATGGTGTCAGGTAATCGTCCACGAAACTGGCGATACACAACACCCTTCGCATTAATAGCATGTGGGTTGATGATTTTACGATTTGATACATAAAGTTAAGGAGTGATACTGGATTAGTAGTCGGTTTGCTAAAAGTAGGCGAAACTGTCAGGTTTTACAAACCGCGCTGTTTCAAATATTGACAGCCTATTGGAGGTCTACGTCTCGAGGTAACAAGATATGAATGGATAAGATAGTGCTGGACTGATAAAAAAATCAAAATAATTAGGATGTTTGATTTTCACAGGAGTGTGTGATTATTTCAACATATTATTACGATTTGCCAATAAAACCAACAAAAATAACTCGCTATTAGAGTAAATGATTTAACATTTTCTTAAATTTTTATGAACCCGGGTCCTGTCAAGCACTTTTGATATTTAGTACTTGAAAAAGAGATACGAGACGAATCTTTATTTTTTGTACATGAATTTGTAGACAGAGATCCTAGTATGGTAAGATATTCTCAATATATCGCAAATATCTCGACCTAGCCTTCTTATTCAAACTTATTAATTCACAGGTAGACTCGCCATATCTCCTTTCCTACATCGACATCAATATTAGCCCGAGGCATCGTGAGCCTTTTCTTAAAACTTTCACGCTACAAGTCTACAAAAACAACATATCTTTCCATAGTCCAATTACAAGGATGTGTCGCCTATACAATGAACTACTAACACATAATCACACAAACATAGACATATTCAACGATAACTTGCCCCGTTTCAGACGGGCAATACTAAATATACTTTTTGAAGATTTCATTCAGGAGGAAAATGTATATTAGATTAATATTAATACTATATTAATAATTTATAGGTACATTTGGTTTCGTCAATTTGTTTAGCATTAAGGTATACTTGTAACTTAATACATCTAACCAAGCTGTGGATACATGTTTTGGAATAGCGTCTAGTGTTAATCTTATAGCTAAGTGTATACTGTATTTTTAATGATGTTATTCTGTTTTGTGTTCCTTATTAAATAAAATAAAATATAACACATAAGAGTTCAAACGCAGTACTTGATTATTCCACAGTAGTTCACTAATAAAACGTATTGCGAGAAATGTGACCGTTGTAGAAAGTGACGAACACTACGAGCGAAGATCTCTCCAAGTTGTTTACAGTAAATCGCACAGATTTAGGAGGTCGTGAGGCAACTTTTGATAGTTCTGTCGACGCTAGCCCGGGTATACTCAGCCCGGAAAATCGGGTTATATCCGACCCAATAAGTTTTTAGACTGTGAAGTTATCAGTTGACGTGAGGGTGTAAATAGGGTCATCGTGATAACAACTGTTCGGATTGAATAGAGCAGGTATTAAGAGGCTTATCCTCAATATCTATGTTGTAGAAAAATGTTTTATGAGAATCGAAAATCGTCTGTTATTTTCGACGAGCACAATTTATTCTTAACTCTTCGTACCTTCGTTGTGTACTTTTGTATATTTTGACGTAAAATGATGTCGCAGTAAAAACTGCTAAGGCAAAATACAATAATAAAAAAAAGAGTAGAAATAGCTTAAATAAACATAACAGTTCTAGCAGATTAGCAGACTCTAGTTACCTGAAGGGCAGTCCTCCCTGCACTCGGCCGCAGAGACAGCCTCAGTGGCGCGCGTGGTCTGTCCTCGAGGACAGGATATGCAGGCGAAAGCACCTTCCTTCGGTTGGTAGGATCCGTGACCACACGGCCGACACAGCTCGGACTCAGCATCGTAGTATTTGCCGGCGGCACATCGCTCTGTAAATAATGGTAATAAATGCATTAATTTTGATTCTATACTTTTTGTATCTTGCTTGCAGTCTGCACTACACCATTACTACACAGCTAGGTTTGCTGTATCGCAGAAACTAATCTTTATTTAACTTAGGATAGTGTTCACTCAGCCTTAAAAACTCACGGATGCGTAGACAGCCGGTAGCCGCGTAAACAAAAGAATGACAAAAGAAGGTTTATAAACACATACGTGAGGGTTTTTTTAATATACTTGTGTTTATTACATGATGTTAGTATCGTTATTGTATGATGATCAAAAACAGCGCAATTAAGTCAGCAATTCTAATTAAGGCTGCGTTGCACAAAGTTAATACAATAAAGTCTATGTTCTATGTACGAGTAGCTCGTACCAGTATTCTTCGGAAGTCGTTTGATGGACGAGATAATTGGACATCAAATAAAAAATGCAGTAGATGAAAAAGACACGCAACGTTGTTGCTTTAATATGCTCTTACAGAACTACGAACAGGATGTGACGGCAATTGGCCTACATTCGGCAAACAGGTAATACGATAACGTTGATGCGACAGTAAACATTTTGTTTGACATCATGCATCGAAGCCTTAATATAGAGTTTTACCAGCTTTAAGTCGCAAAAACTTTTCACGCCGGCAGAAGCGCTGAAAAAACCCTCTTTTATAAATTAGTTCGGGTAGTTGCCGCTGACGTCACATAATGACGTATAAATAAAAGAGGACTAGAATTTCGATAGGCGGTAGCTCAGTTGGTTAGAGCAATAGCACGTTACGCCAAGCCTTTTGGGTTCATATCTATTTTATAAATGTTTTATTTAATTTCGTTAAAAAAGTTAATGATAAAACTTAACTTACCTTTGCAATCGGCAGCGCTTCTAGCCCCAGACGCCTGTGTGACTCCAGGCTGGCCAGCGATGGTTGGGCAGGTGGTGCACTGAAGTTGACCGGCCTCTGACTGATACGTGCCAGTTGGGCAAGGCTTGCAGGTGTCACTGGCCACGTCGAGGAACGTACCGACCGCGCAGGCCACTAATGAAAAAAAAACGCAATTTGATAAAGCTCGTCAGTAATAAAAAAACAATTATTGAAAAAAAATACCTTGAACTTTGTGGGTCAATATTTTTTTATGTAAAGAAATTGTTTTGTTATTGTTTTTTTTTATTGTTATTGCTATCCATTAAATTTAACTATGCACATAATCATAAATAAACATTTACATTCTGCAAATAATACTGCATATTGGTTTTAATAATAAGGGTTCTCGTTATTTAAGATGAAACCCATTTACAAAAATACTTCAGTAAATAAGTACAGCGAGGTTCTCAATTGCAGCTATCATTATCGAATTTCTTGACGGTTTTTTGTGTTTTTTTATATAAAAAAAAACTTTAGACTCGGGAAGATAGTGCGGTGTTTTCCCCTCTTGCCTTCAACACTGCAGTTTTACCGCTCTACTGCAGTACAAAATGCAATTTCATCTAATGAGGATGGGGTTACCACTACACGGTACTTATTATCCTTACCGCAATCAGGGGCCATAACGACTTGTCCCATAGGATATAGTTCCAAGATGGCCAAGTCGAGTCCGAGGTCATATTCGGAAGGATTTTATCAAAAGTACTTTCTGTATGTCATCTATAGACATTGTGCAACATTTTGCTTTACTAACTATCATTGTCAATATTTGCTATCAACTTCATGTGTAAATGAATATCTATTTCATATTACCTCCTAGTAGCTATTGTGCTATTTTTGGGGTTTAAAGTTATCACAAGCATTTCATCATTCAATTTGAATAAGTATTGTAAATTGCAATGGCCCAGCGTAGTCGCGTGACTCAATTTCATATCTCAAACACGTCAATTTTATGTGCGTAATTAATGACATCAAAAAATGCTGGTTTCGTACTTATTTAAAGGTTTACCTAGTCATTGTAACTGTGACGCTTTCAAGAAGAGATTAAATGGGCTGTTAGAAGCCAAATGTGATCTTATTACATCTTTACAATATATTACATCTTTTTGTCATTTACAATCGGGTGAGATCGTGGCCTAATGTCTAACTATCTACTCGTACATGGTAAACCATCTAATGCCCACAAGAAGATGTTGTAAAAGTATATAGTAGTGAATCCCCTTCTCACCCATGGTGTTTGCTTTGGGAAATCACTGTCTTGTTATCTCTATGTCTTTTTTAAAGCATAAAACTATAGAAATCGTTACTTACCACAATCAGGGGCCATAACGACCTGACCCATGGGACAGGCGTAGTCTGACACCAGTTCTAAGCTGGCAGGATCTGGGACAGTGTTCGGCAAGATGTTTCGCACGTCGAATTGTTCGTCTTCGAGAATCAGCTTCTCCAATAACCGTTGCACAGTGGACCGCTCGTTGTTGCCGCTGTGGATTACTGGGTCGCTGGAAGGATTGTGAAAGAATATTAGAATATAATATTGTTTTTTTTTAAAGATAATAACAGAATAACAATGATTTTCCATATAAGTAGATAGCAAAATGTTTTTTTATAATAGCTTTTTTTTATTTTGAACTAGCGGTCCCAGCGAACTTCATTTCGCCCAAGCCCCGTTTTGTGTTTATTACCCTATTCGGGGTTAAGAAAAAAAACATGAAAATCGGTCCACCCGTTTTCGAAATAAAAGTGGTGCCACTAACACGACTTTATTTTATATATTTTTGGTTCTTTCGTCCATTGAAATTAAAGAAGACCGTATCATTTACTTTTATTATATTAATTGGTGTTGTATCTATCTACTACTTTATCTATCTACTACTTTGTTTGTACCATTCTAATAAAAACTTCCCCATCCACATCTACAAATGCCATACGGAAACGCGAAGTAGCATCCAGACTTTACATAAAATGAATAGTGATAAAGTGCCACTACGGAACATGCAAACAACTTACTTGACAGACGGGAACGAGATCTCAACGCTGTAGGTATCGCCCGCTTGTCTTCCCTCCCTGCTGCTTCGCGTCCTAAGTGCCAGATAAAATAACATGCAATTGTGTTGGAAGAGCAACATGCCGTCGAGGAATACAGTAATAGGAACTTTTAGTGCAATACAATGAAACAGAAATACATCACGGTTTTACGGGAGTGTGCGTTTGTGTTACGAAACACATGCTTAGGAGTGCACTACATAAACTATGTAGACGGTTGTATACGAAGAATTACAATGTGCTGTCGACACCACAAACCTCTACGAGATTGATTACATATTTGTTTTAATACAAAAAGATACACTACATAAAGATATAATCTGCAGTAGTCACTCTCACTTTTTTACCGGTGCTTTCGAGGTCACCGCTGCCTAACCATCTTAAGAGACAAAATCGCTTGCACCTCACACCATTTTTTGGTCGAAGTTAAGCCCGTTTCTGTGCTGTGTGCAAGCGATTTAATTTTAAAGTGGTTACACGGCAGATACCTCGACCTAATAACTACCACAGACCAAAAATCTACTCTTGCGATATCTTGAACTATTAAATTAAGGGATAATACTCACTCTTCAACGGGGATGATAGCGTCCAAAACATACGTATCCTCAGTGGGAGTGCTTGGCGGGGAAGACACTTGACGGGTCTGTCTTACATTGGCTCTGTGGTCGCATTTCACGTTTATGTCAAGCTCTTTGCACTCGCGAGTACCTGAGAATTAATGAGAAAGCATGTAAAATTGAGCCTTACTTATATACTTTACTAACTGACTCGGCAAAACCGTATCCAAGATATTTAAATAGTTATTCTGTTATTCGGGCAAAGATAAATCGAACAAAGTAAAAATCAGAATTATTAGTCCAACCGTTCTGGAGTTTGAAATGCTGTGGCAAGATAATGATGATGATGAACTAACACGATTTTCTTATATGCATATTAAAAAAGATAAGATAGCAAGATAAATTTTCCAAAGTTCTTACCATCGACAGCATAAGAGCAGAAGTTCCAATCTCTGTTGAGCTGGTTGATGGCAGTGCGGACTTTCTGTCGGAGCACGCCTTGACCGGCGTCATTGCACAGAACTGAACTTGGGAACAGCATGGAAACCTTGAATACGCGCTGAGCTGGTGATGCCGCTGTAAGAAAAAAGGGTGTAGGAAAAAGTTAGAAAAAGGTGTTTTAGGTGAAATAATTTGATATAAAGTTGCCGAACTATTAATACTATGACTTTCGATACTAGACCTTAAAAATCGAAAAGTGATTATAGCCTATCGATAGTTTTATTACTACGAGTACATGCCTGAACAAATTGTATAGTATTGCCATACTATTGCTTTTTTCTTAAATATCGATACGTCTACCTATAGAATATCGATCGATAGTGGACATTCAGCGACAATCCTATCTGACACAATAAAAGTTATATACTTACGTGAGCAAGCCGGGTAGACCAATGGAAGACTAGGGTCGGTGGTTGGTCGCCAGAAGCCTTCAGCTCCACAAGTGTAGAATGGTGGTACTGGCTGTGAGAATCTTAATCCGTCACGGCACGCAATCTCACACACCTTGAACTGACCACCTGCTCCCCAATCGCGGCAGGATTGGTAGCCTCCAAGCGGGTCGGCTAATGGAGGGCAGAACTCAGCTAGAAGAAAAAAGAAGATTAATAACATAGACTTTACTCCTAAATAATATGTATTTGAATTTACTAAAGATCTTTATTACTTACACAATACTGTTACTTTGAAAGTGCATGTAGCTGTGTTTCCAGCGGCGTCATACGCGATGTACGCAATGTCGTATGTACCCCATGCGAGGTTCTGCCCAGGTATGTGGCCAGAGTTCTCCACGACCTTAGCCACTCCAACGTTGTCACTGAAAACTGGCGCATCCCAGCTGACGACAGACGAGCCATTCTTGGCGATGACCCACAGATCTCCAGGGCAGCGGTCAACACGCGGTGGCTCTTTGTCCACTTGTAGCTGTTGACATTTAGGTCCGGTATATCCGTTAGCACATACTCTCTGGCCGCAGTGCGATGGCACTATCCTTTCTACGCCACCAACGATGTCGTCATATCCAGCCCATGTAAGCGCCAATCCGTTGTATAGAACTGGCTCGGTGCGACAATCGCGGACTTGTTTCTGGATTTCGTTGGTAAAGTCAAGAGCGCGGTTCCATATTTGCACTTTGGTCAGATGTCCTTGGAAGCCTGATTCTGTGTACGCTTTGGGGTTGTCAGATTGGGGCTTACCCAAAGTCACCCAAAGGCTAAAAAGAAAAATAAAGGCGTAAGCACAAAAAGAAACGAAGAAGTACAGTTAAACAAGTTCACAATCGTTCTAAAACTTACTATTGAGGTAGTGACCGTCCGCTGCCGTATCCCTCAAGCTTGCTGGCAATTAGGCCCTCGGTGATTAAAGTTAACTCGCCTCCGTTGCTGCCGTCCCAGACCAAGGCAACGTGATGCCACTGGCCGTCGTTAACAGTTGCAAACTCGCCGAAACTGAGGTACACGTCTTGAAGTTCCGGGAATAGGGACACTTGCACTCCATTCGAGTGAGCTTGGATAACAGTGCGTCTATTGAGAGCGATGTGAGAATTGCTGGAAATAAAAATAAATATTAGTAACAAACTAATTCATTAATTAATCTAAGGTTGCCGTCTAGTCCGATACTGTATTATCAATGTATGCTACGCATGTCTGACTGTAATCTGTAAGTGTACCTTTAATAAATAAATAAATAATTTCTGCGAAAGGTCACCTCCGCCTAACCACCTTAAGAGCCAAATTAGATTGCACCTCACGTCGTCTTTTGTTTGAAGCGACGCCCGTTTTTTCTCGTATGTGCAAGTGATTTTAGTTTGAAAGTGGTTAAGCACCAGAGACCGTACGTGTGTTTACAGAAATTATTTGGCATACATTTGGTTCTGAAGTTTACGCGAATAATACTCATTCAAATCACTGTTCGGGTTTATTTCGCCCACATTTAATTGAATATTATTCTATTATTTTTCGAAATAAATCCGATAAGTGTTGATTACCTGACGCTGTAAGCCGTAAAGAAAACTCCGCCTTCGTCCTGTTGTGTGTACTGAACCCACATAGCTACAGTCAAGCTGTCCGTGGAACCTGTATCGAATGGGACCACTTGAGCCGCACTCGATCGCAGAGGGTCGCTGAAGTACAGGTCATAGTCGACACTTATCGCTGGAAAAATATATCACGTTTACAATACAGTAGAGAGACAATCGAACAGGCAAAATCAATTATCGAATGACGGTATTGGAATATATTCAAGTGAGTTTTGGTTACTACTAAAATTAGCGTTGCCGAATTTTTGTTAATTTGATTATTTGTAGTTGACCTCTAAAATAATTTATAATATCGATTGATACTAATGATAGTATCGGCTCTGATTATTGCAACATTTTAATATTTTTATCTGATAATAAGAGATATGGTTCACTGGCAGAGAATGCTTTTAGCATCATTAAATCCGCCATATGTACCGTTTGTTTGTGCAGGTTTTATAAAATAAATAAATAATATTCAGCAAAAATATTATTACCGAGACTATAGTGATAGTGCTTTCGATATTGAGATTGCTCTATCGATAGTGTTGGCTTGGCACTTACGGGGCTTTCGATATTATTGATTTTACATAACTATCGTTAGTTATTAGTATATGGATAGACTTTAAGTCTATCAAACAGCAACGCTAATTGCAATAAATAAATGAGAAATAATTCTTACTCTTTCTGCAGTCATCGCCCGTAAGGTTGAACGGACACTGGCAATAGAAACGTCCAGGCAAATCGATACATGTTGCCGAAGGTGGGCATGAGTTTTCTTTGCAGTCAATGATGTCTTCGTCGCAGTTCTTTCCTTTGAAGCCTGGGGCACAGATGCAAGTGTAATCCTCCCCTTCGTCAATGCACGTAGCGCCGTTCTGGCAAAGGCCAGCCTCGCAAGCGTCAAATTCGTATTGGCAACCGACGCCCATGTAGTCTTGAGAACAGGTGCAGTTCAAGCCAGAACCGAAGTCTTGGCATTTACCGCCGTGCATGCAAGGACTGCCGATACACCTTTCGGGTGCAGTTTCACATTGCTTTCCATCTGTTCCACTCGGGCATCTAGAAATTAAATAAGAATTGTGAATAATATTAATAATGGGTATTCCCCCACGGATAGGTGAGGACCACACTGTGCGATCTATACATTAGAGTTTGTTACTTACACACAGAAGAAGTCTTGGAATAGGTCAATACACTTGGCATTGTTTTGGCACGGTCTATTCAAGCAGTTTCCGATATCCTTTTCACAGCGTCTGCCCGTCCAGCCCGGTTGGCAAGAACATTTATAGCCTCCAATCTCGTCTTTGCACGATCCACCGTTGAAGCAAGGGTCAGACGCACAATCGTCGATGTTAGTTTCACACATCTCTCCAGTAAAACCTTCACGACATACGCACTGGTATTTGTTGTCCAGATCCACACAACGGTCGGTACCGATAGGATTGCATGGCTCATTCAAACACTCATCAATAGCCGTCTCACATTGCAAACCAATGAAGCCTGGGCGACACTTGCAGATAAAGCCGTCGATTTGGTCAACGCAAGTTGCTCCGTTTTGGCATGGGTCTGAGGAGCAGTCATCGATTGTGTGCTGACATCTCTTGCCTGTGTATCCAGCTTCGCAAATGCAAGTGAAATCGTCAATGCTATCAATACACTGTCCTCCATTCTCACAAGGTGAAATAACGCACTCGTTGATGTTGATGTCGCAAGACGGTCCAGTCCATCCAGGGTCACAAATACATTGGTGAATGAATAGTTTATCAACACATATACCATGTTTGCATGGCTGGTTGGAGCATAAGTCGATCTTTTCGTGGCACCGTTTCCCTGAGAAGCCTGGTGGGCAGGCGCAGCTGAAGTCATTGACCAAATCTGTACAAGCTGCACCGAGCAGACACGGTTTTTCAACACAATCGTCAGTGTTGATTTCACAAAGTTGTCCTTCCCATCCTGGCAGACATTCGCATTTGAATCTTCCTTGTTGTAACGCAGTACACGTAGCGCCATTTGAGCAAGGGTTGCCGTTTGCAGTGCAAGGATCAACCTGGAACAAATAAACGTAATTGGTATTATAATATAAAAAATATATATTAATAGTATTAATGTAATTTAATCAAAGTAAATATATTATTCATAACATTATCTTACCGTTACATCACAGTCAACTCCAGTGTAGCCAGATCTACATAAGCAAGTGTAGTTATTGAATCCAGGCTCATCTTTACACATAGCACGCTCAGGACAAGTGTCATTTCTGCACTCAGACCGCTCTTCTTGACAGTTAATGCCACCGTATCCAGTGGGGCATGAACATCTGTAGCCCTGTGGCAGGTCAGTACAAGTACCTCCATTGTAGCAAGGTTGGCTAGCGCATTCATCAATGTCAATTTCACATCTACGTCCGGAGAATCCGGCTGGGCAGTAGCACTGGACGCCATGACCCTTGGGTACACACAGGCCTCCGTGTTGGCAAGCACTGTTAGAGCATTCAACTGGAATACATTCTTCTAATCCTGTAGCTCCTGTGCCTACTGTTTTCATGTTGGTCGGACATTCGCTGCAAAGTGTCTGGCCAGCTAAGTTCTGGTAGAAGTTTCTGGGACATTGCGAGCAAGGGGCTAATCCAGTTGGCGAGTATGTACCAGGGGCACATTTAGCTCTGCACCTGTCTCTGCCTGGAGCCGCTGGTTGGTATGTGAAGGTGTTTACAGGGCACGCTTGGCAATCTTTGAAGCCGCCAACTGGTGGTTCGCCAGTGTAGCTGTTTCGTGGACATTCCAGACAAGGAACTAAGCCAGTGGGTGAGAACGTTCCGTACCCACAAACGGGCACGCAGTCGGTGATATCTTTGGAGCCTTCTTCTCTAGTAAATGTACCCTGGGGGCATTTCAGACATGAGCCTTGTCTCGCTTGATTTTGGAAATAACCACGTGGGCACATAGTACACGTTTTTTGTTTTTCTCCAGCGGAGGTGCCGGCTGGACAATGCACTGCAATAAGAATTATGTATAAGTTACTGGCAATCAATAAGTTATAAATAAATAAATGTTGTGTTAACAGATAATATACTCACAGCATCTTGGTACGTCATTCGTATCCATGTTTAATACTTCGCCAACGCTGCATGTGAAACCTCGCGAAATCGAACTCCTAATAGCTCTTAGCGGAGGACATTGATTGCCAATCGACGACACATTAAGTACAGGTTCAATAAGTGCGCTGGCGTGTGGCACCGATAGATCGAATATAAGATTCAATGTTGAACCGCAGAGGTCGTAAACTTGCGTCTGTCTGATGTCTGGGATGATAGATAAAACAAAGTCCATTTTCACCACGTTTTCGTCCAACAGCGTTGGCATAACGTTCACGAATGTTACGTTCGTGGCTACATTGACGGCGGAACAACGCTGGGATAACCTTTCGTTTAGGATATTGTCGTATTGTGCGAGCAAGTCTTTGTATTGAGGTAAACAAGGGTTGGAGACTGCGCCGAGAGCGCGGTATTGCACACTGGCTATCACGTGATAAGCGGCTTGTTGAGTGTCTGAAAAAGAGCAGTTCATTTGAAATAATTTGCTAACAAGTATGTAAAAGACATTACGTGTACTTTTATTTTACTTTACTGCAATATTATTTTATTTAATGAAGACACGTAACAGGTTACAATAAATAATTAATACATACTTTCAGAAACACAATCAGGCACCACCGCAGTAGGCACCCACTGTCGTTTTGTTTCGCAAATGAATGTCTTGACCGGTTCGCCGTCTGTGAATCGGAATCCAGGGCTGCAAGTGGCAATACATTGTATTCCTCTATCTCCAGGAAGGCAGTTGAGAGCGCCATGAGCTGGAGGCATCAGCTCCCAGTCCACACATGGTGTTGCTTGGACAGAAACCTGTAAGAAATAACAATTAGAACACGATGTTCAAATGATTTTTCTACTTATTAACATTAGGTCAGTTGTACACTTACTTGGAAGTTACATTGTGCCTTATTTCCGTATTTGTCAGAAGCGATGACGGTTACATTTTCATAGCCGCGAATCGGAATAACTGCGCGCTCCGGAATGAATTTCAGGAAAACTTCCCCTGAGGCGTCGGATGCGTTAATCCTTCTGCGAGTTTCATTGAAGTTCACGGCATAACTGTCCTGCTTGTCCACTAATTCAATGACGTAACTTTGCGGGCAGCTCAATTTCGGTGGAGTGTAGTCAGGCACTGTAATATTCACTTCACAAATAGCGACGTTGCCATCAAAATCGAATGCAACGTAACGAACCACCATGTTGTGGAATACTTGAATAGGAGTTTTGAAGTGCTGTGGAGTAACTTCTAATCGGGCTATTGCGCCGGAATTATCCGTAGCGGTCGGTTCAGTGAAGTTAACGGGAAGGAGACCTCCGTTTACGTCAGTTTGTACTATAATTGGTTGTTGAGGACAGTTTTGGAAGACTGGTGGCTCATTATCTGCAAATACAAACAAGTATTTTAGAACATAAAAGTAACTAACGTGGGTGATTACATATATACATACATAATAAATATCCAATGACTTACCAACACATGGTGAGTATCCATAGTCGTATCCAAGCAGTGGCGCAGGGTTAGGCTCATCACAACCCATCAATTCAAACTTCAGACAAGCATTATCCATGAAACTGACAATGCCCAGAATAACGAACCTAGCTTGGACATATTTAGGCAGTGTAATCATAGCCAACTCTCCGTAGTTTCCTGGATCCCTCATTGTAAGGTTGAAATTAGGGTAGTAAATGACATAGTTTGCACTTTCGTTGGTCTTGTAGAACAGCCTGATCTCTGTAGGTCGGCCAACAATGTCAGAAGTGACGACACCTTTTACTAAAATGGCTTTCACCCTGTGTACTTTTCCTAGGTCGACACTTACGTATGTGAAAGCTTCTTGTTTACCACACCAACCCGTTACTGAGTTGAGCCTTATGTTTCGTGCTTCGTAATTAGGTCGCTCTGAAGTAGCATTGATAGCCGAATCGGGGATCCTTCCAGACGCAAGTCCGAGAGGTTTGATAACTTTGCATTCTGGCTCTCGTATGCAAGTAATTGGTCTTGGGTTGATCAATATGTAACCAGGTCTCGAGCAGCCGAACAAAACTTCTGATCCATGCTCGTAGCTTCGTGCTATTTGGTAACCATCTGCTGGTCTGCCTGGGTCCTCGCAGACTGGTCCTTCACACCTCAGGTCTCCGAAATCCCAAATGCCATTCGCCTGGCATCTCACAATGTTGTCGTGCTTGCTGGATTGTCCAGCCATCTTGAAAGTATTCTGGCAACCGAAGAAGAAGGAGCTTTGGTATTTGGTGTCAACAAGTGGACTGTATACGAATCCAGGCGTAGGCATAGGTACGCCACAGTCTTTCCTTGGACATTGAGGTTGAGCGCCAGATAGCCAGTAATCAGGAAGACCCTAAAATTAAACGTAAAAACATTGTAAGTATTTGATATACGTCAGATAGAAATACAACATGTGTAAATAATACCGATGCGTAGAACTTACTGGTTTTGGATCGTAAACACATTGCCTGAAAGATGATGTCAAAGTGTTTCTCAAATGTCTTCCTGGGGAAGTGCAGGTTATCGTAACGTTGTCCCTGTATGGTAATAGCACGCTCTCAGGGTCGTCTCTTATAACCTTTAGTCCATCGTTTTTGTCATCAGATAAGGTCACGCAACGAGCATCTAGAATGTCAAATAAAACAATTGAATAAAATTATCGTTTTAAACAAACATATAGCTACGGTTTTTATTTAGGCATAAATTTTAACTTACATTGACATTCAGGAGCAGTGCCGTTCCATGTGCCACTTGAAGTACAAAGCAGTGATGAGAAACCTGACATAACATATCCAAAGTCGCACTGGAATTGTACAAT
Organism: Pyrausta aurata; assembly: GCA_963584085.1. Lineage (NCBI taxonomy): Eukaryota > Metazoa > Arthropoda > Insecta > Lepidoptera > Crambidae > Pyrausta > Pyrausta aurata. The sequence continues at coordinate 6,599,435 of OY757259.1, forward strand.
GTCTCCGAAGTGGAACGATTTCTTCGTCGAGAGCAGCTTTCCGTTTTCGGGTGATAAAAGAGGAGGGCACATAACAGGTACACAAGACTTATTTCTTTGGTAAGTGTCACCATCTCGTTCGCCAGTTTCAGATAATTCAATTGCGAAACCAGCTGTTCCGTTGTTTGAGTACAGTTCATAACCGAGGTTGCAAGAGCAAGAGAAGTTTCCGGGCCTGTGAAACAAGGTAAAGTTTTACAATACGTCTGATTGATTAACAACAACCATTTTGTAGTAGATTGATTATTTTAACCTATTTCATCCCACTGCTGGGCAAAGGTCTCCCCAAACACAGATTAAACTTTAACTAGAGGTAATTTACTTACGTGTTGATACATTTCTGTTCGCATCCACCGTTATTTTCAGAGCATTCATTTATGTCGGTACAGTCCAAACGAGCACATCCCATAATTTCGAGTTTCAAACAAGGAGCGCCAACATAGTCTTGTATCTTGAACTTGACGTATTGAGCTTCTATAGGCACGGGTAGATTCAGAACCGATAGAGTAGGTTCCAGAATACGGAACTCAACAGCTGTACCATCAGGGTTCGTATAGTCTTTGAAAACATCAGTCAAATCGTTGGTGTACTGAATTCTTATTGCAGATGTAAAAGCAATATTGCCGTCAGCTCGCATCACACTCATGGTTCTGAAACCTCTGATGATAGTTGGTGCTCTCAAATCCACCTGAATCCAGTTAGCTCCAGCTTCTAAGTTGTTTCCACACCATCCACCTCCATTGTTCAATCGGACCATCTAAAATAAATAATGATGAATAAGAAAGTAGTCCAAGTGGCTTATTCTAAGACCTTTTTCTATTTATTAAATGGCACTTACTCCTTTGTAATATCCAGATTCGGGAGCTGAAGTAATGATAGATTCATCGGGGACTGCACCGTTGATAAGTCCCAAATCACCGACTGGTCTACAATCTAAGCTAGGTGCGAAGCCAGGTCGGCAAGGGCAGAAGAAGCCTCCTTGAGTGTTTTTGCAGTCTGTGGAAACGCTATCGCATTGGCTGCTCAAACATTCGTTGATGTCGTCACAGGTAGGTGCGGTATCAAATTCTTGGTTCGGTCCGCATTTAAGTACACTAGGCCCGTTCAGTCTGTAGCCTGTCAAAATAAATTATGAAGGTCAACAATCAACCAACATATAGTTGCAGTACACGTAATCAGTTAAATATATAAGTCGTGCACTTATAATTATTGAGATTTATTACCTTTAAAACATTGCACACGTGCTTCATCTCCGTACATGTATATCCTAGTCTGGTCTACAATATATCCATTTCTGATTTCAGGGAACTTCGGACATAATGCCTTTGAGCACGAGGGCACATCTCCGGACCAGGTTCCGTTGCTCATACACAGCAGGACGGGCTGACCTGACCTCACGTAGCCAGGTTCACATTCATATCGTACAATAGTACCATAGCTTCGGCCTCCTCCGTTAAGGATAGTGACGTTTGCGTGAGGAACGTCTGGTAAGGCTACGCATTGAGATGCTGTAAAAGAAACATTATTTAATCCAATATTTCCTCGTAACTTTGAATTTTGAATGCCTCGAATTCTGGTTTAAATAAAATCTTACCAAGACAAGTAGGTGTTCTCTCCCATCTTCCATCGGATAAACAAGATATCCTCTCAATTGGTTGGCCAGTTGGGAAAGCAAATCCAGCGTAACACTGATATGTAGCGACACCACGGTAAGTCACATTCGTTGATCCGATCGAGAATCCATTGTCAATTTGTGGTACGGGTCCACAATACACCTCTGTCAATAAATTAAAATAATGAAGTTTCTATTTCTTACTTTAACAGTCAAGTATGTATTCTTAATATCATTACATAAACACTAAAAATAAAAATAAAAATACCTTGGCAACTTGGAATGTATGTGGTCGACCATTTTCCGCCGTCTAAACATTGAGTTGTGATTCTAGATTTACCAGTTGCAAATTCTTGGCCAATAGGGCATGTAAATGTGATAACTGTACCAAATGCGGTATCTCTGTTTGATGCCAGAGCGCCGATTCCGGACTTGAGAGGCGGACAGTCTGTGAACGGGAAAGTATGATTAATTTATGAAATATGAAAGAGGAAAATACTCATTCAATTATATACCAATAGAAATCAATTTACCTGCTGAAAACGTTGCCTTCCAACCTTCGCCGTTGTGTAATGCGTCAGATACGAATCTAATTAACATTTCCCCGCTGGAAGCAGTCAGTGTTATTCTCGGTTTCACCGTAAAACCATTTTCAGAGTGTAATCTTAGCCCATTTGTACTAGATCCATCAAAAACTTGTACTACGTCGGACGGGTGAATACCGAATTCGTCAAATTTCAGTGACAAAGGTCCACCGTTAGGGTTCTTAATTCTGTATAAGCATTCTTGATTATTCGGATAGTTTGCTAAACCGAATGCTGGGGAGGTGAACGTTCCATTGGATGCAATTATAGTGGCTTTGCAACCTTGAGAATATCTCATATTAAAGCCCTTCTTTGAATCTCCTAAACTTGTTCTAAAGTACATGTATAAATGGTTTGTGGTAGATATTACCACTTTTTGGTTTTCTTCACCAGGGCCAGTCAAGCGAGCAAGTACTGGGCTGGATGGAGTGTTACCATCCTTGATAACGATGTAATCTCTATTCATACCCAGCTCCAAGTCCTCAATTTCCAATGAGATTATTCTACCTGGTTGAGCTTCAATTATGTACATACATTCCAAACCACCTGGACACCCAACTGGATACCCAGGAGATGTCAGAACTTGACCTTGGGGTGTAGCTCTAAGAATACCACCACAATTTGATGATTCCGTTTTCCACGAAGCACGGAAACCTTTCCTTTCCACCGATCCATCAGTGCTAAATTTAATAATCATAAAGTTCGAAGCGGATACAAAAAGTTTAGTCGATAAATCTTGTTTCCCTGATAGGGTCGCTAAGTTGACAGATTTGTCTTCGGTTCTGCCGCCCACCAGAATTTGAACAGTGTCAAAAGACTTTTCAGTTTCAAAATCTTGGAACTGTAAAACAATGTTTTGGCCTTGCGGACCTTCTAGAGTCCATTTGCAGTCGCTGAAGGGTGGGTACTTGTGTGGGTAGTTAGGGCTCTCCACGACGTCCCCACTGCTGGCCATGTAGAAGTGACACTCGGAAGCGCAGTCCATTTCATCGGACGCATCACCGCAGTCGTCTTGCTTGTCACATTTGAAGGCTGAGTTTATGCATCTTCCGTTCGAACAATGGAAGGTTCCTAAAAGTAAAAGCGAGTTAAGGCTATTGTTTGAAGTGCCTTAGCATTGACTTTCAATTACCATGCTTGTTAGCGGATTCGTTTTAATGAGTTAGTTTACTTACCAGCGGGACAGGCGGTGGCTTTACACATGAACGGCAGAAGTGTTTCGCAGGTTGTGAGCTCCCATGACTGGACGTCAGAGGTGATGTGGACGTCGACACATTCCCCATTTTTGGGGTTGGGTTGCCTGAGATCCCAAAATCCTGCATATTGTGATACCAAGGCGCCGGCAGCCGATTCGAGTGTGTTTGTTCTGAGGTCGTCAACGGTAGCAAGTCCGAGCCAATAGTGGTTATTGCTGAGACTGGTAGGGACCATGCTAGCTGTCAGGTTGTTTTCAGTGTAGCTGTCTACGACCATCAGTTCGCTGCCATATCTGAAAAACAATTATTTAAGTAACGTTAACAACTAAATTACACAAAAGAAATGTAATAATGTATTACACGTAATACTTTATAATATAAAAGACATAATTTTATATACGCAATTTTGCAGTCAATCGTACCTTCGACATAGTTCGGCAGCTTTTTCCCATGAATGTCTGATATTGAAGAATTTGTAACAGTGCAACCCCTTTAACTCCCATCCTGCAACAAAAATAGAGAGAAATTAACGTACAGAAAACTAGAAAGTAAAAGTTTCCACGTAATGTGCAGTAAACAGTGTACCTACTATGTAAATTCCTTTTAGAATGTTTACGCCTTGAGTGGACATCACATAACCCACCCATACAGCGCATCTACTCATTAGTTGTCTAAACATAACTTTCGCTGAGGGCGAGTGAAAAGTTAAGTAAATAAAAGTACGGTTTCATCAACCATAAAGAGATTTACTTTTATATGTGTAGTAAACTTGTAGAGTATTGTACGCATATCTCATTATGTCTGTATGGTTGTCATCAGCAGTTAAAATACATATAGACGGAATTAAATGGTTGATCAAATGTACTCACATTCATATCAATAAAAAAGTGAAAGAGCTGAGAGATATATTGCGATAAGTACATGTATATTACGTCATTATAAGTTTATCAGATAGGTTGAATTCTAGACAAGATGCAATTTGAAATTTTAATTTAGTAAACACTCCAAACCAATCGCTTTCTGTTTGTTAAATGAAAGAAAATCCGTTTTATCCTATTTGCACAACTTTCAAAAGATTACTTTCTCTGTCAACTGTTTTTAAAATACAGACTCGGGTGCCTGCGGTCACAGTTGAACTTGTTCTGTTGACGGGATTTTATTGTGTTAATTCATAACCGCATTTGTTATTCACGCCACGGCGAGAGGGAAATAATTCTGCGAAAAATTTGCATCTATTAGCCAGGTACCCTCCGTCTAATTTGAGAGGACTGCTCGACTGGTGCAAACAGCAGATTACTCCGGATTACACTATTGATTCCCCGCGGGATCCGCTTTTGTACTGTGAAAAGGTGCTAAATACGGCTACAACTAAAACGGTTTGATAATACTGATTTGGGATTAAAGCGATTTCAACAGGTGTCCTCAACTATCCTACAGATTGGGCTGCAACAAGCTTTCCGTTTTCACTTGGTAATGAGTTTCACGTTCAATGGCCAGTTTGAAGGGATCTATTGCTAAAGTTTTATGAATAAGATCACTGTCGGATATCGTAATAGGAAATTGACGAAATAGACTGAATATTTTTGGAATTGAACTTAAATCAGTTTTCGTTTCATGACTAATAAGCTTCCATGGTCTTCATAAGAAATGTGCATAGCGATAATGACTTATGACAGGTGATATAAGTTTTGGCGGCGTTAAAAGTCATATTTTGTGACTGACAGACAAGGCGACGCATGCTTTTTGTTACGCTGCACGAATGCTCATCATCAGTTCCATCTTGCATGGCTCGTACAGCAGCAACAATGAAAGAAATGATATGTTCATACGTGATAAACATCCGTGCATTTTCGTAAAAAAGGTAGCTGGCCACAAATAGAGCGTGGTTTGACGGCTGCGCGAAGAGCGCGATGTTTTCGCGCTTCACTGGCGACGCCGCAACACGATGCAATGTTTGACCCACTTATGTTATATTACACCCGCGAAATGCAATACATGCGAATGCGACGTTCCTTTATTTATTCCATTCCGTTTGTGTTCGCTTTAAAAACTTTTCGGGCTCGGTCGCTGCACGTGAACAAAGGTAATCTGACATAACGAAATTCAATTACCTGCATTTCAATTTTTTAACCTGATGTCATAATTCATAATAATTCATAATAATTCATATTCATAATAATCGAATAACGTTTGGTGCAGATCCAGTACAAAACTTTTGAAAAGGAAAATCAATTTTAAAATATGCAGTGCCTTGAAATGGGCATAATAGAAAGACACCGCATAGACATAGGTCTGAATATTATGATCTTTATTATTTTATTGCTGCTTTGTCTCGCGTGGATCTAATTAACGCTACCGCGCAGCCGTGTGCCTCACATGCCTATCTATCTATGAACTTTTATAAAATTATATTTAACATGCTGCTCACGACACGTGGAAGAACCCGTGAGAATATTTTTTTCCGCCTGAAAACGCAAGAGAAAATTCGATGAACATCAAAAGAAGCAAGACGTTACATGCCGATGCAAACCTTATAAACGGATGTAAGCTTGCAAGAGTTTCGAATGAATCTTTTAAGTTTGAATTTCGAAAGAAGTTTTCGAACGCAATCAAAGGGAAGTAACAGTGTAGAATTGAAGTGGATAGGAACTGTTCGCCGGCTGATGAATGTTCATTGATCTGTGAGTAGTATTCCCACGTCGATAGTCATGGATGGGTGACTTTATAACTGTAGTATCGTCTGTGTCTCGGTTTCAGATGTCGGCAGCTTCTTGCTTCCCGGTCAATTGTATTGAGTGCCCTATTAGTTTCGCAACCCTAGACTTGTGAGGAGAATAGTGCAACGCATCCTTAGATTGAGTTACATGTATCAGTGATTAGGGACGTCTATTGCGAAGCTGGCTCCGACCTGGGGCTGTATTGATTGCGAGTTTAATATGATATCAATGCTTTAGTAGTAGGGTGTATTAACTTAGATGCTTGTTTAAGACATATTGTCTGCCTGATGTGACTAAAACATCTCAGGATTTAATTGAACGGAACATAGTTTCAAAGTTTCTACAAATCTTACTGTTTTAGTCCAACAACTAACAAGATACGTAGATCTTCCCACATGATATAATTTATTTCAATGAGTATGAATATCAATAATACCGTTTTCTGCGAATTTATACTCAGTATTCTTATGAGTGGATTGGTGGGATTGGTATGAGATGATTTTCGTTACGTGGAAAAGGCGTCAAAGTAAAGCGGGAAATATATACTCAAAGAAGGTAATAAATAAATATTTTTCAAAAGAAGATAAAACTGCAAACTTGTGGTTTCTAAGAATCGGAGCAACTTTATGAAAAAATTGCATTTTGTAGTTTTACAGCACCCATCGCCTTATTTTAATTATTATGAACAGTTTTTTTTTATGATCAGAAATAATTGTTAATCAAAGAAAATATGTTATGATTTTTTTAACTATCATATATCATAATATCCTTTGTCTTTATTCCCTTGGTTTAAGCCACAATGTAAAATTTTTACTACCCGCTACATGGTTTTGTTCCTTAGCAAGTGGTCCACGAAAGCGACATTGCAGGTGGAAAGCTATTCTAGAGTGTATTTAAAGTAGTAAGTTGATATTAGCGTTATTCACTTCGATGTTTATTTATTTTCTTATATCCTTCGATGTTTGTATGAATAAGATTAAAAGTCACTGGTGGCCCCAGTGAGTCACGTCGTTGCTATGTGACCGAGAGGTGGCGCCTTTCACTCATTATGATGGAAGCTTCAAGGCTGTTTGACGCCCGATCGGTTGTATCAACGACAGGCCTTTATTGTTTAGTCAATAGTCAACACATGGTTCTTTATCTAAAGGTTCTCAAAGGATAAAAAGCTGATTTGAATGCCACACGTTCACTGTGATAAGTAGACGTTGGTACTGTTGGTAAGTTGTACCATAGACATGAGACATAAAACACTTGTTATCGAAAGACAATGGTAAATTTTTTTTTTACAATTTAATGATTTTGTTAAAAACAACTTGGAAAGAAAAATCACGCAAAAAAGACGTTTAAGGGACATCGATCTTTTTCGCGAACGAAGTCGCAGGGATGTGAAATAAGATCGAAATAGTTTTTTAAACAAGAAGCACGTAGTTTTGAAATCTAGTGTTTTAAAAGGTGCTTGACATAACTCTTAAATATATTGTTAAAACACTTAAATAAACAAACAAAGTAGGAATAATAGACAACCTAATTAGTGGCTAGAGTTGAAACAATATGAAGCCTAACGAAGAATAATTCGCTCAACCCAGACAAACATGAAAAGCTAATTATGTCTGGCTCTCGTACCTAATCCTGACAATGATGTAAGCCAACAAATGGAAGATCCTGAGGGACAAATGAACAAATGATTAGGTGCAAACAGTAGCCATGTCTACATCTATTTCATAATGTATGTGAAAATTAGGATTCTCAATTCTTAAATGGTCATTCTTTCTATTTACAATTTGATTAGATTTAGTAAATTTTTAAAGTATCCAAGTATAATTTACGCGTCAATGCTTTTGAAATCGCATAACATACTTATTAACTTTTACCAAAAATACAACAAACTTCCAGAAAGCTACGAAAAACCAAACGCGCAAAGGAGTTACAATACATAGCAAATTGCTGTTTTTACACTTAAAATCTTAATAATACTCCTAAAGTAAATTGACAATTTAAATTAGTGATGTTCGCAACGACGGTTTACGATTGAGTTATTTCTCGATTGAATATTAAATGCATCATCAGACAGTGAGCACGAGCAATTAATAATTGCTTTTTCATTTAGGTAATTAAGCTGCACTGTTTGCAATAAGTGACGATCACTCATTGGAAAATTAATCAATCCAATATGTCACTACCTCACAGAATAGTATTGTTAGAATCGATTACAATTTTGTTATAAAAATCTTATATTTTCATAAATTTTATCGTAATACGTAAAAAAAAAATCTCGACTTGAAATGCGTGCTACCAAGCTCTCAGTCTCAGTTAACTTTGAAACTGCTTTCAATTTATTTATTCAGAGATGCAAGGAGATGCAAATTCAGAGTTTCTATTGGTGGTTTGGAACACAAACAGTTAATAAAGCAAGGTTGTTTAGAATTCCCTATTAGTAACACACCCATTGCTGACTGTTAAGTTTTAAGTTCTGCCTGTGACATAGGTTTTAAGTTATTTTGCAGGAATCGTTAATTAAATACATAACTAAATACTATCTCGGGTTACTTCGTTTCCCCCTTAAGTCCTATTTAAGATGGCGGCGGCTCCAACAAAGTACAACTCCTGAAAATGGGTCCGATCTCGAGTTCTAAGTGGTCTTACTTGTTGGGATTTGTAAACCAAACTGTTCTATATGGAAATAATTAGTCAGTAGACTTGTCACCAGGTGGCGTTTGTGTCTCTGTCTATTGTTTTCTGGTGTGTTGTCATGTAGATTTTTCTATGTAAATATATATCTTAAATTTTGCCTTCAATCCTGGTTTCTTTTGCTCATAAACCATCATTACTGACACGACTTTCTTTCATGTACTTATATGTTTATCTAAATCATGGCTAAGGGAGCATGCCCAACAATCGTCAGTCTGACATATGCCTTACTAAGCAAGTGACCTAGTTGGTTGCTCCAAATGTCAGGCTGATGCGTGCCAAGTTTACAATAGCCTGACGCGTAACCGAACAATAACATTAATGTTCAACTATTAAAGCTGCCGTCTGCGACAACTCGTACCTATGGTCGCTATAATATGTGTTTGTTATAACGCGTTTTATGACAACTCAAGTACCCACATTACCTGTGTGTGTAGTTTGAGATTGTGTTAATTAGCTTTCGTTTAAAGGTTTGGTTTATTTAGTGTCGAAGTTAGAACTTCTTTCATCTGGAATGGATTTGGTTTTAAAATACTTTAATTTAATTGGTTACATTGACAAACAATTACATACATACTGCTCCAACCTGAGATGAACTGGAAGTGGGGCAAGGATATAATGATGATGATAATTGTGATTGTAACCCTATTTATTATAGTTGTCCTTAACCATGTCGACAGCTTAAAAAACATTCGCTATATAACATAAATACTTATATACATAACTGGTTATTGGTTCAAACTACTGTCTTAAAACAGAATTCTTTTCTCTTCGTGGACCAACACGTCGGTCGTTATAACTTAAAAAATAACTATCACAATTTAATAGTTGTGTAGGCACTTTAATAGAGATTGACAATCGTAGAGCTGTATTTTGTTAGAGATTAATAATTTTGATGAAATACACAACAAGATCCGTCACACCCAAAATGTTTCAATTTTGGTAGATATCCATCCAAGCTGCGGGCAACAGCTAGTTAAAAAAATACAAAAAAGATAGATTGCATAATAAAGTATTATTTCCTACTTATAGAGAGAAAGTGGGAGACGTATTAAAGAGTAGCATCAACAAACGTCACACCATATTTCATAGCTTTCAGAATGGAGCGCAATTTTTCTTCAGTACATTTTTTCCCTTTCAGATAATTAATCTCTTCCTAGCTTTACAAAGAAGGATCTTCACTTCCTATATTACTTAATTTGTTTAGAATTTTTAAAGGTTATGAAATAAAATTGGATGAGTTTCCATTGGATCATAGTAACTGGTTTCACGTTTTAATAAATTGATAATAATTAAAATAAAATAAAAGAAATTGTGTCAGCATTTGTGGACATGAATCATGTTTATAGGTAACAAAATTTCGGATTACAGGCTGCAATAAAATATGTAAGTACCGACTTTGTTGAAAAATAAATAGTTGAAGTTAGTAAAATAGCGCCTCATTTTACAAATCAAAACATAGTTGTGTTATTAAATAAGCTGTTAAAGCTATTTATTCATCTGCAATTAGCTTCTAGGCCGGCTAACGGTAAGTTCAGTGAAGTTCGTAGTTGTAGTAAATGGCTACTGCAATTACTATACCGATGAAGGCACTGGGACGAAGGAGGTTTTGCATAGGCCGATCGTATAGTAACTATGAACCTCTTCTAAATGAATATCGGTTGATAGTAGTCAATAAGCCTAGTAGTCAGAGGCTCTATGAGCAGTTTGATAATAGTCTGGCAGCTAGGTTGGTCGCTTACTTTGCAACACCCCTCCACCAATCCGCACCGAGCCTGCGTATTGCAGTATGGCTCATACCACTTTATACTTGAAGAGAGACCTTTGCCCAGCAGTGGGATGTTTACAGACAAACATTACTTTTACTTTTTTTTTCTTTAAGTATCTTAATGTCTGTAGCTGCTCTTTAAAATTGCACACCGGAAGAGACTACACCCAGGATGTAATATATTTTTTAATGCAATAAGATAATTCAACATGTTTCCACTATAGCAAACATATTACTACATTACTTCTTAAAATATGCATGAGTAATTTATCTTTCTTCTATCCTGACAAAACGTCTTTTCGATAAGATATTTGCCATAGAGCATACCATTCAAAAACAAAGGTGATATCACCCTAAGGATCTCATAAAAGTAAGTCGTGGCTAGATCGTTGGCTGTAAACCAAGAACCCGCATCGTCCTGGCTGCATTTATCCAGTCGAGATCTTCATAACCACTGCTCGGGAAAAAGATTCCCGCTTTTCATAGTCACGTTTGTTAGCTCTACAGCCAGTTTTCTTTCTTTTTCTCCTTCCAATCTTCCCGTGATTGTTTAAAATTAACTGACGCTGTACGTGTTGAGAATTACGAAACAACTGTACGAAGAATGTAATTGTTGCTGCTTTCGTGCTGAATTTAGTGAGAACATTACTAAATAGTCACAAAATCCTCTGCATTTTGATGTTTAAAGAACAAAAAAGCGCTTGTGTCATTTTGGTATGGTTGATAAGTCTGTTATGAAAATCCAGTAATGAATAAAGAGGAGGTTGTATTCAAGGCCCGCCTCTCACGTTTTGGCTAAAGCTCGTCATTATCGGATCAAAGCGTCACTTTAATTAGTAAATGTATATCAATTAACCAGATGTTTGGCCAGGTACTGGAGCGCTGTCAGTGGGTCATGCATAACATTAAGGTGCGTGGAACTCAACGTGTTGTGTTCATAGGCTGTCATTGTCGACGTTGCACGTTTCCAATGCATCCTAGAAATCGTTTTAGTATACCGATTGCTGTTTAACTAACTGGAAGCCGTCATAAACCTAAAAATGTAGCCGTCTGTGTTGCAGGCAATATTTAAACAAGTTTATATTGAACATATTTTATTGATAACACAGTTTTCATTGGCACTGATGGACGTGAGTGAATGAACAAAAGAAAATGCAATTATGACAAAAATCTTAGCCTAGCACAAACAAATGATCAAATAGAATATTTTGTACTGTGATGCGCTGGCTTTTTTTAAGGGTATACACTTAAGATGAGTTGCCATATAATTATGTTGTGTTGTCTCAAGCTGAATGCAATGGAGACGCAGTCAATTTAAGACGCAATCAGTATGCAGAATAGAGGCAGATGGACCCAAATCGACATCCCAGACATATTGCACGGCTGAGTGACAGTCTTGAATGGATTACATTATACTGCTAATTAGTATCGTATGTTGAAATAGTGCGAGATGGTTGTAATAAAAAGGAAACGCTATGTGGGCGGCTAACCTTGGTTGGTAAAGCTAATAGATAGTTTAGCAAGTGAAAACAAAAGCTCAGCTATTATTTTAAAGAGAGTAAGTATAGCTTATTAAATAATGTGTTTAGGCGTTGACCTTCAAAAGTTGTATGGACTGATCTTGTGGTAACATTTATATACGGTCAGAATTCATTACTTTATCGCTAGGACTAGGTAATGGTGATACGAGAGATAAAACGAGATTGATTTTGTCATATTTTAAATGTATCTTTAGATGAACTGTGTCGTGATCGACAAGGATTTTTTTTCCCCCTTCATTTTCATACATTATTGTACTTTATTTGACGACGCGTTTGGTGTATTGGTTAGCACTTTTGACTATTACGCCGGCCGTCACGGGTTCGAATCCCGCAAGGAGCAAATGTTTGTGTGATGAGCACGAAGATTTGTACCTACGAGTAAGTCATGGATGTTATATGTAAGTATTTTAGTATTTATGGGAGACGCCCCCGTCATAATCGTTGTCTGGTACTTCGTAACACAAGGAAGAAAATTCCTTACTACGAAACCAGAGAATTGGTGTGTTGTCTGGCGCATATTTATTTATTTATTAGGTACTAAACTATGTAATAATAAGATATTCTTGGAAACGTTCCCTAAATATAGCGAAATTCTTGTAACCTAATATTGTTCCCGCTTATGTTACCCGTTACACCCAAAGTCGTGGAACTCTCAAAATGATTAAATTTTCAACGACTTCCAACAATACACATTTCGTGTTGCTTGTGGCACAAGTTTCAGGGGTACCTTAGACTTCATATAAGAGGTTTACTCGGAAGAATTTGTTTGCATTATGTACTATTGCAAAACGAGCATATTAAGTATTTTTAAGTTCAGGTATGGCTTATTGAAAAACGTTAAATGTTCCTCACTGTTATTATTTATTAAATTTTTTAGTATGGTATAATATAGACCCGACACAAGTCAATTGTTGTTGTACAAAACCTTCACCTCTCTTCATTGTTAAAAATGCGCCACAATTTCCTAAGATCTGCTAAACTAACCGCTCAATTTATTCAAAACAGGTCGTATTTGCTGCCTGCAACATAAATTAACTTGTTCGTTAGCCGGGTGGTAAGCATCTCGCACGTCACGTGTTAATTCCAACTTAGAATTGAGTCAATCCGTCTCTTGCTGCGTCTGATTCGGCGAGCTTACCCAAATAATTTAGTAGGAATGCGACCGGAGTTGTGTCTAGGGCTGCAGCCGTCAATAATTATAATAGTGTATAGTAGACACCTAGGGTAAAACCATCTAAAATGTGTAGTAATTTTCTGCTTTATAAATAAAATACTGCGGATGTAACGTAAAATTCTTACAATATTTAACGTTCTCTACATTGAAAAGAATGATCTTGATTGCCAATCTATGGTTGCCATTTTAAAAATACATATATTAGAGTAGCAATTACATTTTCAATACCAGTCATATTGTTCTCTATTCCTAATCAAACAGCCTTACAATAGCTGGACTTACTTAGCAACTAGTTTCTACGTGTTAATTGCCAAGTACTATTTCCAGCTCATTATGAATGGCGCCATAAATTATAAGGACTACAATTGTAACATAGTTTATGTAATTTAATTTAGATACAAATACCTATAGAATCGCAGCAGTCTTTGCTCTCAACACGTATTCATTTTTACGCCTTTATCGCTCATGCCAGCGTGTCCTTGCTGTTTAAAATGTCTTTACTGAAAATACTAGCAAAGTCGTAGGTACATGATAAATATACTGTATACCTATACAGGGTGTTTCATGTAACGTGTCAAGCCGATGCGTGGTAATAGGTGAGTACCATACCTATCCATTTCACCCCCATGTATGTTAGACAAATATTTATAGTTTAGGAGTTATAATTTTTTTTCGATATTTTTCATGATGCACCTAGACGATATCTTTAAAAAATTATAACTTTTTTTTGGGTCCTTTTTTCTCAGATATTTTGATCTCAATAGAATGCCCATTATTTGCAATATTATGAGTAAAATAATAGCCATCCTAACTTAGACACAAGATACAAAATTATTGATCGATACTAAAAAATATTGCATTAAGCAGAACCGAATAGAATTTTCAACATAAATTTAAAAATATAAAAAAGGTTTTCCATAGTTTCTGACTAATTTTAAAAACTGCTTGACTTCATAAACTTTCATTACAATACAAAAAACGATCTACTTAATGGGTAATTTTTAGCTTAAATCGGCCGTTGAATGTGGCATATCGGAAATATCTTGATTTTCATAATTTTTATTTTTATTGTTACCTTTGCATATTTTTATCAAATCTGATATTTTGTGTCCCTCTATGTTTAAATAGAGCTCATTTGATAACAAGTACATACATTATGTACCTACTACTAACTTTAACCACGACCATATGAGTTAATGAGGGATCCAAAATTTTACTTACATTGCACTCAAATTTCGTACTTTATTAACAACAAATAAAACAAGAAACAATTGAAACTAAGACATGCATCATAAAAATCATCTACAACCCATTTATTCACAAACTAAATCATTTCCTTGAGGCTTGGGAAAGCTAAACTAAAGCTAAAGCTGGCTAGTCCCTACCTTAAAGGATTAGTATAGCTATCCCACGCCACAAGGAAATGATTTAGTTTGTGATTAAATGGGTTGTAGTTTATTTTTCGATGCATGTCTTAGTTTCAATTGTTTCTTGTTTATTTGTAGTTAATAAAGTACGAAATTTGAGTGCAATGTAAGTAAAATTGGATCCTTGGTTAATTCATATGGTCGTGGTTAAAGTTAGTAGTAGGTACATAATGTATGTACTTGTTATCAAATGAGCTCTATTTAAACATAGAGGGACACTAAATATCAGATTTGATAAAAATATGCAAAGGTAACAATAAAAATAAAAATTATGAAAATCAAGATATTTCCGATATGCCACATTCAACGACCGATTTAAGCTAAAAATTACCTATTAAGTAGATCGTTTTTTGTATTGTAATGAAAGTTTATGAAGTCAAGCAGTTTTTAAAATTAGTCATAAACTATGGAAAACCTCTTTTATATTTTTAAATTTATGTTGAAAATTCAATTCGGTTCCGCTTAATGCAATATTTTTTAGTATCGATCAATACTTTTGTATCTTGTGTCTAAGTTAGGATGGCGATTATTTTACTCATAATTTTGCAAATAATGGGCATTCTATTGAGATCAAAATATCTGAGAAATGTGGACCCAAAAAAAAGTTATAATTTTTTAAAGATATCGTCTAGGTGCATCATGAAAAATATCGAAAAAAAATTATAACTCCTAAACTATAAATATTTGTCTAACATACATGGGGGTGAAATGGATAGGTATGGTACTCACCTATCACCACGCATCGGCTTGACACGTTACATGAAACACCCTGTATATACGTATTCACATAGAGGCTAATATGGACGCTACAATTTCGAACTATATCCGTCTACGAAGCTTCGAAAGCAATCGCGTAGCTACGCGTTCCTTGCTACGCTTAGTGCTACGTACTACGAGTTAGTTTAATTTAGCAATGACGAAAAAAATATCGAACGTGTACTGAGTTAAATTTTATAAGTTTTCATAACAATATTACGTAATAAATACCGATTTATAATGATAACTAGGGAAGGGGTTGTGGACTTTGCATTTTTTAATTTTATAGCCAAATAAAAGCATGAGCCTTTAGGCAAATGGAAAAAAAAAACGAAAAAAATGGAACTGACAATACGAAATTCATTTTCTTCTCATTGATGTTACTTTTGAATGTTTACTGTAATCGTGTTTCACTGTTCTACGCCAGCGCTAGGACAATAATCTACCGGTGTGCAAAGTTGACAAACGGAATAATTATACTTCTGCGGTAGCAGTCGTGAAGCCAATTCCTAGCCTTAATTAGGCGGCGAGGCGACTAAGATCTTTACAACCTGCGCCCTTATTTCATCCATTCATCCTTTGGTACCTAAGCCGAAGAGAAATTCGGCCGAAAACGTGATAAAATAGCCGTATCAAGCGATTTTAAATTAGCCATTACTATTCGGGGTTTCAATCTTTGATTATTTACTGATGATAACAAATAATAATTTCAGTGAGTGGATAAGACTATTGTTTTGAACGCATGCTAAAGGGGCTAAGTTATTGTATACTCATGTACTTTAGGCTCTTTATTTATTACAATATACTTTCGAAAAACGAGCAACCTTTTGAAATATTGTCCCGGTATTCTGATAGAGAAATCCGTGCGAGCAAAGCCGCTGGCGTTCGTTACTCGAAATAATTAAAATGACAAATTGGAGGAGCCATCTGCTGCTGATGGCAACTACCGGCTGCGATTATAATGCTCCCGTCACCGGAATGGCCGATTTTTCCACAAAATACTTTACGGAACCCACACGATAATTTCATTCGATAAAAACTGAAAATTCAGCCCGTAAATTTTAATGCGTAACGTTATTAAAAACGATAAATTCTGCCGTAGGGCGCACTCGTTAAGTTTTACCGTTAAATTTTAACGGTAATTATAATATTATTTTGTCCTTTTAGTACCTGCATCTATGTACAATAAGTTAACTTAATTCGGATGATTGGTGGATGGTGTTAGTTTTTTAATTTTGCTAAACCCGTCGCATATTAAGTAGATAAAGACTCGAGTATTTTTAAATATGATAGTCTTTAATATCGTATTTCGGTTTTTATGATTTTACATCACTTCCACTCGCGCTTAATGGTATTTTCCCGATATTTAAGTGATCAGTTAAATGTAAAGATACATAAATATTGCAAACAAAGAGTTTTTATGTGTAAAACATGATTTAATGGATAACGGGTGCGCATGAAAGTTGCGGAAAAAACCAAACAAACGTACACAGAAACTGCACGGAATACGCTAGACCTAAAATTTTGTGGTGAATGTGTTTTTCCAAGTTCTACAATTTCTTGGCCATTTATTGAGAGAGTTTTGAGCGTCGGATCATAAATATTTATCATTCGGAGGATGAGGTCCTTGAACTTGAACGAAATAAGCGATTTATATGCGGAATACACTAACATATAAATATGAATACATAAAAGTAATAAATGAAGCCAAGAGATACGTTGGGATATAGAACTATCAACGTCTTCTTTAGTTTTCTAATAATAACTTGACTACGTATGAATAGCAACCATGTTGAAGGTAGTAGTAGGTAAGTACTGACTTATCTCATTGTGTCAATCCTACTAAACAGGACATACTGATTGTTCTGTGCCTATGACGAGTTATGAAAAATTTAAGTTAATTTTATTTCAATAAATTGTTATATTTCTTTCGCATTCGGGTATATTTTGAAAGCTCCGAAAAACATAAGTGCGCACCCCACATGCAATATCATAAGTTGGTTTAACTCTCAATATGAAGATAACTTTAATTGTACGGTTACTTAAAATGATTACGAGCAGCATGCTTATTAAGTATGGCAACAGCCGTTGGCATTTGACATGTTAATGAGCACCATAGACGTAAAAATGTCTTTGTCTCAAGACCAGCCGCTTATTCTGTAAAACTCTTGCCATATCTGCATGCGGTAGAGTCTGGTTTATAGCTAGTCATCTCACTTACAGTTGGTGCGGGTGACAGTGACAGCTACAATAAAAAAATATGAACGTTTATCATGGAGTAGAACTTATGTATGGTCTCAAAAGAATCCTTGGTTGATGCTGCGATGAATAAAGCTTGCTAGCGTTGCTTAATTTGAGTAGGAGTTTAACTATGAGAAGCTGCGTTGAGGTTGCAACATACATAAGTTATATTTCATCAGGCATTGTTCCAGCTGGTTGATGTATTTAAGCAAACATATGCACGCATTTTGTATATTATTTGTATATGAATACCACCATGGTAATAATGTTTGATTTGAATTGTTATATAGAGTAGTGTATTGTGAAGTGTGTGATCATTTGCGTTCTGCCTTGAACTTGACTTACCATTTGGACATGTGAATAGATTTCCCTGTAACAAAAAAAAAAGAATTAATAAACTTATAATTAAACATTTATTTTTATTTTAATAATTTAAAGCTAGGGAACGAAGCACAAAAGTTCATAACAGTATTATAACATCTCTAGGATCAAAATTCGAATTCTGGCGTGTGAATTTTACTATACTCCGAGTTTACCACAATGTCATTATTAGTTGTAGGCGGTACAATCCAATATTTATATTTACAAAATCGTTCACCTGCTTATGTCAATTACTTCTAATACCTCGCTAAGTGCCAGTTAAAGAGTTCCACAAGAGGAAATATTATGTAAATACGGTAGTTCTAGTACGTGGTCATTAAACTTACACTGCCGAGTTAACGATACCTCATTAAGCTACAGTGAAAATTAATTGCATAACTGAACTTTTACGTCCTGTATAATACAAATAGCCATATTTCTACTGATAACAGTGTAATGTTTGAAGGCAACTTTAGAATCTGTTACGGATTAAATAATCGAATTGGAACTAAACACCAAATCTTTAATTTGATATGGTTTTTATCAAACACAATACACCTTTAAAAATAGCTGAGGCTATGAGAGTTAAGAACGATGTTTGAAAAAAAATATTGCTTAGGAAACCTTGGTAACGATTTACGATTTTGTAGGCATTTACTTAATTACTTCTTGTGAATGTACATTAAAAGTTATTGATCTGAGTAGCTACAAGACGACTACATCCTTTTAAATCGAATCACAAAAGATCGGGAGCTGTGTTAAATCAATTTAATCCTTTGCTAGACGGAGCTAAGCTTTTTCTTTTCTCATGTAATAACATTATCATCATTACATATTTTATGTTAGTTGTCATTACATTAGTTGTATTGTATAGGTACGAAAGCATTACTTTTCGTACCAACTGATGTCAATGAACGGCTACTTCCACGTTATAATCAGGCGCGTTCATTCACTATATAATATAAATATCAGTGATGTATCAGACCCCCTATCAGACACCAAGAAACTATAAGATGTATAAGCATAAGTTATGTTGTAACTTAGGCACGTGACAAACCAAACAAGCAGCTTATGTTGCAGTCAGATTGTTAACAAAGTTGTATGGATTATTTCTCTATGTAATTCGGTTGTATTGGCGAGTGCGATTGCCCGGGCAGGCGGTCACGGCCCGCAACTGTCCTCGGTAACTCACTTTCCCCGAGTTTGGCAAGCCATTTCGAATAGACTTAGAGATAAACTACATTTTATTAGAATTTTATAATTATTTTTTCTTCAATATTGATTAAATGCATTACTCTGACCCCAAAGCTTAAACACTTGTGTTATGGAAATGGTGGCATTAATGTCTGTTTTTCTTTGCAAGTCCAATATTGTAAACAATATTTTTATTTCTTTTAAAATAATATCGAAATGAAAATTATTTACTGTTTCATATAAAAAGATTTCAGTGTTCAAGGAAAAATTACCGATGTAGGTTGTGAGTTTTGTGTTTTACTTATTTCAAATTGAATCATTTTGTTTAAAAGGAATGTTAAGATTGTTTAAAATTATTGGACTAGAAAAAAAAACGGAATATACAAGACCTAAACATGAGACTATACTTACTGTTTTTAAAATATTAATAGAAACTTTTTACACGTTTATTTCGAAAGTATACGTGAATCGCTCAATGTAGGGCTTTAATATGAATAAAAGTTGTCTATTTTATTGCGTCGAAGAAGAAAATGGTAAATTTCATGAATAAATTCATGAAGACCTCGTTTTTGTATACACACAATATTGTACTTTAAATTCATATATTACATTGGTAGTACTGTAGAATTGCAGAAAATTTTTATTGTAACATCATGATTGATTACTTTAGTATACGTAAATATTCCATAGTTTGTATTGTATTTTTTGTAAAAAATAGTTTTAACGGCCCTGTTAAGTTCCAAAAATGTCGCTTAATACAATTCGCCTTCCACCGTAATCGTCGATATAGAATTATAAACTATATTCCAATGCTACAAAGCACCTATCTCTTGGCCTAAAACGTTTCAAACTGTCACAAGTGAGCCGTTTTATATCAATTTCTGCATGGAACTGTAGTCCAAAGCTGCTGTGGTCCACAGTTATGTGGTCGAAACTTAATCATGAGACAACCATGTTTTCGTTACACTGAAACCATAAATATAATTCGAATTGTGAAACATTTTATTATAACATTTTATACTTTTGCACGAGTTCCCAAAACACGTTTCATGTAGCACCCTACACCTTACATGAGACCGAAATATTAAAGAAAAGAAAGAAAGAAAGAAAGAAAGAAAAAACGTTTATTCAGCACCAAAATATTTTTACAAAATTTTTCCTTTAAGTTACACTTAAAACTAAACTAAACATTTTGCTCTTACTTTAATGATAACAATTTTTGGCACTGAAATGGCCTTCGCTCAGTATGTGTCAGTGACGGCAAAAGCACGTCACGACTACTGGTAATTAACAGGTACTTAAGCATCGGAATCTTTTCCCTCATCTTTATTTCGGATTGCCTTTTACAATAATAAACGTGTTGTTTCATAATTGACAAAAGGTTACCGCCACGTGTTAAATAACGAATTGATTTTAGCAGAGAAACCTATTTGTAACTGTCAAAATGGAAACGCGCTCGTTGTTGTGGGAAAATCGACGTATTATTTGCATCGCGGAATTAACAGATTTAGTTATATGATTGCCATTGTGAGTCGATGGGAACAAACACGGCTTGTTTTTCTGCAATATTTTGTGCGAAGGCTTGTTATGCTGTAGAGCTGAACTTCCTGATGTGAACAATAGTTTGAAGAACCTGCGACGTACTTCAATACATTCTGAATGGAAGTAGTTACTAACGTAAAAACTCTCTTGGTTTAGGTACAAGTAAAGGTACCAAGGTCTTCTTTAGTATTTTAACCTGGACGTTATTAGAAGCCAATATGTAAATTGCTTACTCTTTTTAGGATTTTAGAATTAATCAGCACCTAGTAATATTAACCAGAAGGAATACTGATACAAAAATTTGTAGTTTCTAGTCATAATATTTATTTATATTATGATCTCAGAATCTATTAATATAATTACCTACTCGTAATACTGTAATTTGTGAAACCTTTGAATTGAATTGTTATGAAAACAAATATTCATCTATGTGCATAAGTGTTCAATAAATCATAACAGTCAATTCGTGTCTTCGTCGTGATAAACATAATTTTTTCGCTGAAAAGTTTATTTTCAATAATGTGATGCCGTAATAAGCAATTACCTACCGTAATAACGTAGCTTAAAATTCCTTGTGGCATTGACACATTGCCCGAATAATATTTTATTTAAATCACGGCCCACGGTAATTACTTTAATATTTTATTAAGAACCATGTCATTCAGGGTAATGAGTTCATAAATCAAGTTAAATTAATTTGCGTGTTGTTAGTATTAAGGTTGCGTATTTTTAATAAACTTTAAGGGTCATTTAAGAGATGGAGGCATCGCTTAATATAATGTAGATAGAGCTTATGTGAATCAATAGTGTCTAGACAAACCCAATTAGGATTTAAGATGCTATTTAAGCAATTTATGTTAATGTATGGATGTATACATATAAATAAATTATTACCATACATTTTTAATGAAATTAAGTAGGTAGATACTATTTGGTTTACAAACTAAAAAATTGACAATTTGGCTCCATAACATAAAAAATACATTCCTAAAATACGCGAGCATTCGTGCTTTATATGTTTTCTACGTGTCAGGTACTGACTGATTGCATTTGCAATTGGTAAAATGGAATAACTGCACAATGCGTTGTGAAACTACGCCCGCGCAATAATAGTTTAATAATCCGTTCGTTTGTTTGTTTACCATACAATGCGATTCGCTAATATGATTGAGCGATGCCATCGAGGTGAGGAGAACATCCGGTCCTGAACAGCCTGATTAAATGAAACAGAACCTTAATTACGATAAACAATCAAAACATGATTACAAAATTTCGATTATCTAAATACAAAAGAACAAGAACAATTTAAATCGGCTAATATTTCATGTGTTACAAATGTTCAACATTTGGAGTCCATCACTAAATACCGTAGTACCTACTATATTTATTTGATCCTTGATTAATATATATGTAACATCAATATGGATCACAGACCTGAGTAGGGACGACCGGTGGTGTTTCGATATCGAAGACTATTTGTAACTAAATTAAATGACATTGTGGCTAACTAATAAGAATTACAATTAAAGTTTAAAATTCACATTCTTACAAATTAATTTGAATAATATCTGCACTTTTATGTCACCGATCGGTAAATTGAATATCGAACGCTAGTACTCGTATTTACAAAAAAAAAATGGTTCTCTCGACAGTATCGAATGCAATCAATTATAAATCGCCACGGTATGCATAAAGCATTTCCTCCGCGAAGAAAGCTATCCATAGTCGAGCTATTAATCGTTCGGCAACAGGCAGTCTTTTGAAGGCAGTTTTTAGAAAATCATGTATTGATGAATCATTTCAACATGTTTCTTTATTAATATTCTAGGATCTTACCTCTGATCTAGTGGGCGTAGCAGCCAGCAGGATCACGACGGCACATAGTGCCGCCGGACACCTTATCAACATCGTAAATCTGCGAACAAAACATAACAGCGTTAGATTCCAGTATTCTTCTCTTAGAGCTCTTTTACATTTGGTTGGAAGCAGTACCGCAGAAGGCCAGAAGCCACAGAATGTATTTCTCATTACAATTACAGGCGTGCGACATGACATTTATATAGGGTGGCACAAGATCAAATTCTGCTGATCGTATGCGTTTGCCACGATGTGTTCTAAAGTCTGAAGTGACGCGACGCGCGGCTGTTGCGCTGCTTGTTAACTAATGTGAAAGAGCTCTTAGCTCTTACGTCTAATACTATACTTGATTAAACAGATAAAATAGCTTACAAATAGTCATGTTTAAACACTTTTTTAATTCACAATTGATTCTTGAAATCCAAGCCGCAGAAAATACAAGCTTTTCAAAGAAATTCAGGGTGTTAAATCCACGTCAACTTATGCAATACCTGTATTATACTAAAAGTTATTTTACGTTTTTGTTATTTTATAGTGTTATTTCATTAAATTATCTATCGCTTTGATAAAAAACAATGAATAAACTGTCAGTTTATTTTTATCAACAGCATTATTTTATAAAATCAAAACTTATTTATTTGCAGAGGTTGAAAGCATTGAAGTAAGAGAACAAATTTTCTACTTGATTTGAGCCAATGCTCTCCTGATAGAAAGATCTACTTTGGCATAGTTTTAATGTGTCAAAGTCGCCCTCAGATACGAAGTTTGGAAGTTTGTTGATAGACAGAAGAACGGACGGGCCGCTTGGTTTATAGAACTTCGTTTTACAAAGCAAAGCTGAAAGTTTTCAGCTATCGAAATGCTTTGAGCTTTGTTGGTAAATAATTTTATAGGTACAATCAACTCATTGAGCTACCACAAAGGTATCGAATATCTCAATAACATTAAGAGGGTATCTGTAGCAACTTATCAACTATACGAAAACTTCAAATTACAATCCTTTACGTACAACTTGGCTTAGGTATGAGCAGGATAGGTGTCTCATTTACTTACAGTATACTTCATAGGTCTATCACTTAAACTAATAAGTAGATAGGAATGTTTTAACATAGATGGCAGTCATAAGGCGAACCAAGAAAATTAAGTATCTGACAGGACCCAACAACACGATATCGACCGCGATAACAATTGATTGACTTGTATCTCGAAATTATGTGCGTGATTTTAATTTTTTTTTGCTTTAGTTCACACATGATAAAAATCTATTAAAAACTCCTAAAAGTGAACGATCATTCTGACTACAAAATGATGACTTATTTACGTTTTAGTACAAAATGATGCAACCTTGACCTTTGACTACAAAATGATGACTTATTACCCCTTACCCTTTGAGTGTGAAAATCATTATTTAAAATTATATATATTTTTCCAATCTTCTACCTAACATATTCAACGTATTTCTGCTAAATGGTGAGCTCCAAAAAAGATGAGATCTCCTAAGATCTGAGTTAAGGCGACGAACAAGATGCAGCCATTAATAACAGACTTCCCTCTTTCGCCGTCTAGGGCGATGTTTGAGCACTCTTTACTTAATTAAAACGAGAAAAATACCTCGTTACTTAAATAAAGAGGAGGTAAACGTTATTAGAAATACCCTGAAGGATAATTACAAGCTTATAGAGACCGAGTTAAATAGTGTACTGAGTTTTGCAACTTTACATCACGAACTATAGGATGTCCATCTGACTAGTAATGGGAATGCGAAGATATTAGAAACTGTGCGATGCTAGCGTACACAATTACCTCTACAATTCCTTGATATGGTCGTTAAATAGATAAGGTCAACCCATTGAAAGGCTAAGTGTAAGTTAGGCCTTTATGTTATTGTCTGAAATAAATATTAATTCTATTCTATTCTTTTTTCAAACGTGATCCGATGTCAATGCCTTATATCATCTGATCAGAATGAAACACAGCGAAAATCTGTCATAAATAACCACACAAAAAACAGACGATACTTTTTGTTATTCAAAACCGCAGATAAATAGAAATCGAAGTACGAGGAAACAAAGCCGTTGCGTAGTGCTGTTTCATAATCTCCCAGGGATATAGAGCCAGGGGCTTTTCGTCGTCACGTGCGATTGGAATGGCCGAATAGCACAGAAGCCGAATAGCCCAGACTGAATTGGGGCGAGGGCGACAGTGAACATATTTTTAGGGCGTTTGCACATTACGTGATTTGCTAACCTGTTTTCAATTAACCAATCACTGTCGGTGGTTGAGACATAGCTCGGCTTTGACGTATTTTTCATCTGCATGGAGAAATATTCATGGTTCAAGATTTTTCATATGGACAATACGTTGTGGAACCTCTGTTGTCTTTTGGTCAGACGATGTTTGTTTTTTAAATTTTAAATGGCTCGGATCTTCGAGTCGACGGGCATCATTATGTAAATAAACAAAATTAAGATGCCTGTTAAACAATAAAACCAATTTCGAATTGTGCTTTTGCATTAAAACAGAAAGATCGATACATCCGGCCGAAGGCTAAAGTGCTCGGTAGCCGGTAGCAACATGTTTTAGCACTGAGTGCCGTGAATGCCGTGATATAGCTTGAGCGGAATACCGTCCATTAATGTAAAGGTGTATTATCTGATGGATGTATTAAGAATACCGAGCTTAAGCCTGGGGTGCTGACCCGGGTCTAACTTATAATAACGCCTCGTTCCGGTCAAGGAATCCTTCATATAGGCAGCTCCTGCTGGAACATATAGTGTGCATAAGTCATTTCTAAAAGAAGAATAGTCTGGTGTGTGAAGACATCAGAATACCTATTTGGACAGTGACGTCATTATAACCGTGCGGAACCTAGCACCTAATAGGTGTAAGTCCGTATTTCAACTACTAGTCAGCGCAACGACAGTATATTAAAGGCAAAAATAACAAGTCTGTGCTAATATTTACAATTTTATATTCACTAGCGTCTCAAGCAGTGGTCGTGTGTTGAAGTCCTTATTTTTATAACTATTTTGCCGTCTTGCAACTGTCGTGACTGCAACTGCTTTGTCAGTGTGCTTGCAATTGTAGCGGTTATCTTAATAGGCGTGACTGCTTTAAAAAACCAAGTAGCTTTACCTATTATAATTGACCAAAATAATGGCTTCGCAATTTCCATCTTAGAAATTTGACTCCGCGAGAGAGTATCGGATATATAGGTATATTCCATACAGTATCTAAATTTGAAAAGAACTTTATACGCTTTCATTTTGAAGTAATTGAATTATATGAGATCTTTTCTTCCTGCCATGTTTGCTATTAATAAGCAAGCAAATTATTAATATTAAAATGACTTATATTCTCAACAGTAGCAGCCTTTTCCAAATGGGTAGACAATGGAGTACTCATAAAACTACTCTGGCATGGTCTAGTTAAGAAATTAATTTACTCGCCCACTTTTAGTGTGCCAGTCTACATAGCTCGGTAGCTTTAGATGACAGAAGTGAATTAAAGACTAAGAAAATATAGTTTTTGCTATCTCCCTGTAGAACAAAAGCTAAAGTAAGGTAAGCTCTCGAGAATAAATACCACACAGAGTATATACTTTAATACCACTTTTTGTAACCGAAAACGAGTCAAAGCCTAAAATATGAGTTAACTGAAACATACTATAGATAGTGCCATCCACGAAGGCGCGCGCCACCTTTCGTCATAATTGTTTATAATGTAGTAGATTTCTGCTAGCTTTTGCCAATATTTGATGATATAATATTTATTAAAATTATAAAATGTTTATTATTGCATACTAGAATGCTTTAGTAACTAAGCATTCTTGTATGATGTCACGACTATTAAAAAACTTAACGATCAATGTCGGTTATTAGTTATTACGGCAGTTCATATTAATAATAATAACACATGCGCCACGATGTTGAATAAGTCATGATGATATAACAAATACTACAAGCTTTTGATCGCTGATTAGAAAGCAAGCAGAATACCCATTTGTTTAGCCTTGTCATGTTATTTATAAGTATTTTCATGAACGTTCCAGTCTTAGATCGTCAAAGCTCCATTGTATGAAAGCCTTGTCGCTACTGCTCCCAGGAGATTCGAACGCGGCGTATCTTGTTACGTTGCGAACTACCATAGTTCTGGCTGCGAACTAACAAATGAGATTTTGCAGTTTACTTAGTCTGTAAGAACCAGAATCCAATATATATTTAGATATTGCTATGTCGCTGTGTCCGATGATCTTACATGAATATAAAACCAAGTTCTTATAAGGTAAATTTATGTCTTTATCAATTAAGAAATAATAAATTCAGTTGATTTTATGTTCAGACGTATCTGCATAAGAGTAACTGTAAGTGACGGAAATAATAAACCTTATTAAATACAGAGTTAAAGGCTCATTGGTATGCGAAACATTGCTAAGTGATTTAGCAAATACATTGTGACGCCTTTGCATGCACGGATTTGATTTTCATTTCCAGTCGGATGGCTTCAGGAAATTAATTCGATTTAAAATCCAACAAGTCTTACATTGTATTCTGGATTATGTTTCCACTCACCATCACAGAAGGCAAATTGTGCCTACCTTCGTTTGAATAACTAGTATTTTCAGCATTGAATGATAGAAAAACTATGTGCATGTAAAACGTTTATAAATTCTAGTTCTGTATGACTATAGAATATAGACTAGGAAATACAGTACCTCAATCACGAAAAACTATCGACTGCGTAAATTGGACTAGCACCCCTGGCGGTGCGTAAAGAAATTCCTTTTTTAACATGGATTTAACATTCCTCGATACGCTTACGCAGTCGACAGTTTTTCGTGATTGAGGTACAGATTTATCACATCAAGTTCAATGTTTACAACATGCGGAACACAACGAACCAATTGTTTTGCTGAAAACTCTATAGTTATTTGTTTTTCGGTGGGTATACATACCCACATTCGCATCCGACATAATTCTTTTAATCTGTTGTTTTGTTGTTGATTGATTTCAGCATTGTTAGATATTAATAATTGGATGAATAGTCTCGATGACATCAAAAAAAAACAAAACAATAAGGCTGCGTTTCCACCAGAGATGTGCGATGGAAATGTGTCGTACGAGGATGTCTAGCTGTGCTGTGAAAATGTGTGGGTGTTTCCACCAAAGCTGTGCGATGAAAATGTGTCTACGAGGATGTGTAGCGGAGCTGTGAAAATGCGCATTAATGTGTGGTGCGAGGATGCGTTGCGAAGCTGTGAAATGTGTCAACAGGGGTGCGGTGTATGCGCAAACCTATTCAACACACATTCCTCGCACACATTCCTCGCACACATTCCTCGCACACATCCCTCGTACACATCCCTCGCACACATCCCTCGTACAGATCCCTCGCACACATTCTTCGCTTGTTTTGTATGCGCAAAAACCTAGCTCCGCTGAGCCGTTTCCACCAGAGCTGTGCTGACCGAGGCGAGGTAAATGAAGCGATTCTATTGGTTCTTTACAAACACATTCCTCGCTACGCATCCTCGCACATCTCTGGTGGAAACGCAGCCTAAACGGGTAGAAAATTTCATTCCAATAATTGCTGATAAAGAATACCAAAGAGGTTATATGGCATTGTGATAAAGGGGTTTTCTGTGGCATATTTTATAGCAAAAAATATATTTAAGTTACTAGAATTGAACAAACAAAATGCGTTAAAAATACGCATTGCATGAAACGCGCGTACATTTCGCAAAAAAGGATATCCATGCCTCAATTAACCGATTTTAAAAGTACTCGCATGCAACAGGACATGAAACGTTTGGCACTAACCGGTACTTTTTGGAGAACTTTAACAATAAAAACAAAATGTGAGAAGGAAAGAATTAGGTGCGTCCATTTGTAATTTACTCAATTATATCACTTTTGCGCTACTTGCATTGTAATGTTGCAATGTTGTACTTATTTGTATCAAGTTCTGGATGAGGTTACGAATGTAATTCAAGTAGTAACATCATTATTAATTAGTATATTTAACTCGTCAAGTATGTGTAAACGAGACACAATAAAAAATCCATTGTTATGCGACTCTCGGCATTCGTTTGATACCTGACTGATTAAACTGGATTCTACCCGTTTATTTTGGTCTCTCAGGGCTTATGGTTCGAATCACATTCATGGGAATAATAGGATAAGTCAGTGCTCAATATCACATTACAATCTTATATCCGACAGTATTGAATGTCTAGGAAATGATAACATCGCTTGTTTTGTTGAGAGTTATCTTCGATTTGCTTTTAAAGCTTATAAATAAGCTTTTTAATATATATTTGTTTCATTGATTTTTTTTGTTTACGCAACGGTAATACAAAGTTAACGGTGAATTTGAAAAAGGAGTGTTTTGTTTATTGTCGATAATTACTCGCTACTTTCCTGTGATGTGTGTCAAGCTGTTATTTGTTATGTTTAGTAATGGGTTACAATATTGACCTTTAATTAAATCCTATTAATTGTTAATCACATACGCCGCTGGTTTTGATGTTGATCGGATATTCCGTCAATAAGGTATTTGAGTAGATAACAAGCGCTTAGCTAAAGTAGCTAATAAATATTAATACATAATTATTATGTATTAAGTGAATAAACTGACTAACTATTTTGTCACGTTTAGGACGTCCACTGCTGAACATTGGTCTTACCTGTGGTTTTCCATAGCGTCCGGTTGCAAGTGGACTGAATCAAATGTAATCCTGCGATATTTACAAGGTTGTCTGCCCGTCTTGCCGTGGACGTCCTACGCTAGCCTTTGATCGCAGGGTTCTCCAATATAGAAAATGTTGTGTAAACCGTAAATCTGTAAATACTTTTTGTAAATATTTTGATGGTACAGTCTGATACACCAAGTTCAAGAAGTCATCATGAGTAATCATAGCCTGTGCCCTCGCGGACTTTTCTCACGCCGCCATTGTTTTTGATATCGGACTTGCGCTTGCGCCATTCTGCAAAGCTTGGGCGTGAGATCATTCTAATTTACTGATATTTTTGTAATCTTTGAATTCGGCTTTTTAAGGGCCTGAATACTTTAATCACTTATTTCGAAACAAATTCTAAATACTAGAGTTTTGTAGATACTGTATTTGCCCCATTTATACTGTTAGTCAACTATAATAACATCATTTTCATAAGTTTAACAGTGACGTAGTAAATATGACACGTTATAAATAAAGGCACGGCTATTATTTACGAAGTTAGGTACTCGCAGTCACTTTCAATAGCATGCTAATAATTGACAGGCAACAGACATAATTTATAATGTCAAAGCTTTTGAATTTACATGCATGACAATAGAGTAACGATTTTCTCCGTCGTGACCTCGTCATGTAGTGGAGCAATTTCTCATTTATTATCACGTAACAACTTTAGATCAAACGATTATACGGTGCGTCATTGTTTTTGCCTAGTCGCGTAGTTCGAGATTATTTTGTCATGATAATATTCGATTGCCCAATACGGGCTGCATTGTTTTCATACGACTCTGGTTTAATGAGGCATTTAATGTTTGCCCGATTTTAATTATCATTTAATTGATTTCGAATTTTGTGAGTTAATTTATAAGTATTTTGTTTTGAGTCCCGTTTTCATAGGATCTAGTGTATAACTATACAAGTCATAGTTATAATGTCTTTAGTTAGATCGTTGCTGATTCTGCGGGGACTTGCTACAAGCAAGCATACTTAAAACTGTTGATGCAAACGTGATTGATGATTGTGTTGTGATTTTACGCCAGACTGTCATTATTATGACTTGATCACTACGTTTCAATGCTTTAGCCTTCAGGCTAACTGCGGATATTAATGTGGTCGCTTTAATTTAAGTGGCACATATTCCATCTGTAAGCCGGTGCCTTAGCGCATTCCGTATTCCATATAGATTAAGTTATGGCTTCATTTGGCAATAGTCTAGTTATCACACGCGCGTAATTAATTTCTGTGAGTGACGTGTTTATTGATGTTCCTGCGGTTTCTACATTTCACGACCGCATAATAATAGGATATAGCTATTCGTTAATTTTGACTGTGACTCGAAATGGGTCATATTATATACTTACATTGAAATTTGGGAAGCGTGTACATCATAATGACCAAGCTAAAGAAGACTTAATAGCTTTATATGAGCTACATCAATTACGTTACGTCTATCCATAATGAAAACTGATTTATGTACCTAAATCTGTTTTATTTATTTCGTGACTGGGGCTCCAAATACTTAATTTATATCGTTGCCGCGCTTGTGTTTCAGCAAAACATTTTCTGCCAAAGTACAAAGGTCAAATCAAAGAAGCAATCGTCAACAAAATCAAACACGATACACAGTCTTGCAACAGAAGAGAACAAATGTGTACCAATTTTTGTTTCATTCAAAATTAGGCATTTCAAACAATTCCCACATTCCGTTACGAAGTCATACCGGCGCGAGACGCTCTACTAATTGACCATTATGACAATGGGAACTGGCTGCGGTGACCCGGTTTAAAATATTGCCTATTATAATAACCGGCAATTTTCGAAACCATGTCTCACGCTTTTTTGTTTTACACATAAACGCATCGCTTGCTCACTTTATTAATAAACAACGTTGACACAGAAACCGTAGGTACGATAAACAGCGGAGATTTTACTGACCCATATTTCCTATTGTGTCGGCATCGGTGGCTATTTACTTGGTATAAAGGAAGGGAAAGATAAATATTGTGCACACTCATTCAACCCGTATCAAGATCTCTGATCCCTATCCTTGTAGACTCTCGGACTAAGCAAAGTATTCTTCAGTTATTTGAATGCAATTCGTATGGTGAATGTTTTGTCGAGTTCGATTGTCTTGTAGCAATTTATGGACTCAAGTTTTTAAGTATTTTCTTTATACCAAAACATTACATCTGTTTCTTTATACCAAAACATTTTCTTACTGTTGCGTTTGATAAAGCTTTGCTTTTTGCGTAAGTAATTACCTAGATACTTTGATTTACGAAATATTTTTCAATTAAGTGTCTTCGCTAAAAACACGTTTATTATTGGCATTTAGAATGTAGAATAATAAAGCCACTTTGCAAATGGTAGTGTTACTTATTAGAAACTAGTTTAATAAGTATGAAAATGTAATGAGTTTTAAATCCAATATTCGGTTTACCCTTGATCTGAAACTTGTTTGAAAGTTTACGAGATAATTGTTGCTTTACTGATATTTTTGAAAAATAATAAAGTTTACTTAAATCAAGCTGTTTCTAAGCAATCAGTCAAAGAAAACATTGATATAATATCATCATAGAATACAGGTTCTAACGCGTTTTTGTCGTGACTAGTCGTGGCAAAGTGGATTTTTTATTAGTTTGCCTTAATTGTAGGTACGGCTAAGAATTCAAATAACCAGTTTTTAAAATTTTGTTATGTCGCCGGAAATTCCAGATCCTAAACGATTGACTAATAAAGAATTTATTGTGAGTCATTGTCTTATTTCACAACGCATTTAATTGGTAATTTTTCATCAAATAAAGGCCGCTGTCCACGGTAGTCAGTTTTTAGGAATCTGTCAACGGACTCCTGTATTCCTGTGACTCCTGTAAATATTCAAACGCTAGTTACGACTCAACTATTAGTTGAGCTAACTATAGATCATGCAACTGGGCCTTAAAATGACGGATTTTTTGTAGGTAGAGCTGTCAGATTAGTGTTGTTCGTTATAATAGGCAACATGAGATTTTTAAATCCTTAGTCAATAACCTCTTGCTGGCCGATGGTTTGACATTAGGAGCTCAGTTATTGCTACCGCTGCACAATAAAACGATAAACTTAATGTGGAGAAAACACAATAACCGGCTTCGTTATGGATTTGCTTACACCCATTTAGTCTTGTACGGACGACAGCACGTCAAGCTATACACTGCGGTATCTTATGCTATTGGAATAAGGGCTATTTTTCAACAAAAATGTATAGTCTGATGTGCTGGCGACTGTACAGTCGGCAGCACTGCAGCTGTACATTTCTGGAAAATCTCCCATATTACAACTGGATATGTGCAGCAGTATAGTATAACTTGATGGGCTGTGGTGCCAAATAACACGAAACGCGTAAAGAACGAGGTCATAATCGGTTGATCGGCAACCGTTATGTGCACAAGGATGGCCACAACGGGACCTCAACCAATGTTGTCCTGAATGTTAATTTTGTTGTCAAATAAAATGGCTAGTACATCATGGAATGTACTGCCGTTATGATACCGGATTGCAAGTACATGTCGTTCTTCAATTGTATCGCCCGGATTTAGTGAGGATTATCATAATTGCGAAAAATACACATATCATGGGTGCTAGCAGAATAAAGCGCTTGCAGGAAAAAAAATTGACGCTCAACGGTAAGCTGGTCAAAAAAATAGTTTGATAAAAAATATCTAAACTGCTAAGCGCTAACTTCTGCTTGGACACGCCAGCAATCGTCAGTTCTGCAAAGTGCTACGTGCTAAGCTGTATTCCGCTCTTTGCACCCAATTTTCTCGTCGACAGAAAGGATGTTCAGAGTTCATATTTTGCGGACGTTTATTTTTATCCGTTTAGCTAATTATCATTGCGGTTTCAGGAAGCAAAGTGCTGGAAAATAATTGCGCACTTAAATATGGATTTCCATTAATTATTGCGGATTATTCAATCAACTGTATATTTATTATCTGTGGATGAGATTATCGGTTCAATTTCATATTATCTACCTATGTGTAGTGATTAGCCGAAATCGAGAGAGGATTGATTAAATTTTGGCGAATTAATAGATTAAATTCCGTTCCTTAACATGGATGGATGGAATGATATATGAATATTTTGATTAGCATGTATTTCCAATGTATCAACAAGATTATCACTTCGTCAATATTGGTTGCGGTAGCAAATTGTAATCAGTACTTTAATGTTATGAATGCGAAAGTGTGTCAGGATAGTTATGATGTAGGTATGGATTTATGTTCCGTTCTTACGTTACATCGGCTCAATCGATATTTTACAATTTAAACATAGAGACAAGACTATAGAGATGGGCAAAGGCTAGTTTTGGTCTTGGAAGTCATCTTAGAAGGGGGTGAAAATGGGGATGAGAATTTTAACTGGAAAACTTAGGAATGCGCGGAACAAGCCATGGGTACCAATATCACAAATATATGAAAGTCACATCCTTGTTAGGATTTGCTGCTTTTACGTGGTTGTCACAATAAGTTATTAATAACAAATTGATACCGATATACGATAATTATTAGGTACTTTTGCAGTTTCCCGATGGGAACAATTTAGTTTCAATGTGATTGAACGCATTTCGCTTCGGTGGCTTGTTTGCATTTGTTAATTACAGCTGTATTTGACACCATTTTACCTAGCACATTTAGCTTAAAATGGACACTTTCTAAAATCATTGCAATATAAGGACTCACTGGTGCACCGCACCACCTATTTATTTTTTGATTGGAATACAATTTACAGATATTTTTTGCGGAGATTTTTTATTTTCTGACGATTCGAAACATTTTACAGCGTTCGTGGTCACGGTCAGATACGTGTGTCTACCGTGACCAGACTATCTGTAAATTGGGTTTTCAAAGTTTAAAGTTAAGACCTTTGACTTGACGTAGTTGAACACCCTAAAGAGTTAGGCTAAAAAGTCCCAGAAGGAAATCTTGGACAGCGAACAAAACTAATAGGACAGGATTTATCTTTATACAAGAAAGTAGTGTTGGTTACTCACTCGAGAACCAGTGGATCGAATTTCATGATTTTTACTTTGTTTGATATGTCTTGGTTCGTAATAGTATAAAAATAATAAAACAAGGCCGGTCTGGGCGTGGCATGGGTGGGAAACGTAAATATTTGCTGAAACCGCTACTAAAAAATAGAGGAAGGCTTCAAAAACTTAGTATCGAAAAGCCCATAAACATACATCACTTTGTAGATTTATATGAATGCTTAATTGACCCTGAAGGTAGATAGCTAGAAAGCCAATCATCCAATCAATACTCGATAACTACTCAAATAACCGCTGCCGACTCACTTTCACATTTTACTACACACGTGGTCAAAAATTTGAATGAATCAAAAGTGAGAGCCCCTTTCTTTGCTCAATCAATTTGAAGATAGACTTACGCACTCGAAGCAATATTAAATAACAGGCGAAATTGATTTTCTCTTCCGTCGGCGGTCAGTTCGCACTCATTGTGTAGTACCTGCGAAGAAGAAAATGAATGTTAGTTACATCATCATCATTGAAATTTTTGATTTTAACACATTTTATTTCCTATTGGTACTATAGGTCAAAACTGGTCCAGTAAAGTCCATTTTTCTTCACTAGTCGGATAATGTAACCAATCTTGACATTCTTTTTTAACAAAAATATTCTAAGCAAATTCATCGCGCAACACTGAGTTCTTTTTAAATTAAATAGTTAATTAATTTTATTACCTGATATTATTTTTATAGTAACAAAAAGATTAAATGTCGGACTAGCAAAGATGAATGGAATTTAGTATGCTGTCGTTTTGTTGAGCTTAGCACATAAGTTTGTTAATCTCACGTACGAATAGCAATACATATTTTTTATTATTGAAAAGGCACACCAACAGTTTACATATTGTACACACTTAACTAAAGTAACGTTGACAATGTTTATTATATTATATGTAGACCTATTAAAGGTGTACACAGCATATTGTATGAAGAGCTACTAATAATAGTAATTGTAACAGCTACAAAAACGAATTAGTTATTGTCAAGTTAGTATGATTGTTGTTTCCAAAAAGATAGACATTGTAAAATAAAAAATAAATAAAATAAGACGCGAGAATCAGGCAAACATTTTAAAAGACAAAGTTCAAGGGACACGGTTCTTATTAAATTAAAACGAAATTCCTACAAAGCGTTTCGCTGAAAATTGGACACTGTTTTTACTTAATTATCCTTAGTTAAGTTTGTTTGTCACGATAGTTTTGCTTGAATCTCCTTACCCTCGAAATAATAGGATTAAAATTTGAAGGACTTACGTAACTACTCGAATGTAATTTAGTAGATATTGAGTTTTATGCAATAGTGCATCACATGCATATAGAAGCGGCTCTTGTAGTTGGATATTTTGATACCTATCACAAAAGTTTTTAACTGAAGTGTTAGACAAAACGCAATGCTAAAGGCATTCCAGAATTCATTTACAAAGCAGTTCTGCAAACTAAACCAACAGGATAAATAAATCTAGTTCAGTTTTCGTTTTTTTCACAAACGGCTGGAGTAGAGTGTTTTGAGAGTAGTTAAAAAACTGACCAAGTGGAAGTTAGATCACAATAGGATCCGTAGTCATTTTATTTGGCACTATAGCACATTGGTTTTAACGTAGATTTTCTTTATGAAAGTCAAGTCAAGTTATCTTGTAAGTTATCTTTAAGTAAGTATCTTGACGACTCGATGGTGCGGTTGCTATTAAGGGTTGTAGAATCAGAATTAAAATAATGTTTGTGTTAAAAATATATTTTTAATTTGAAAGGACTTCTAAGCTCAACGGTGGGTGAACTCGTTTAAACAGATATGTGTGGAACTGTAACATTTCTTTGTGAATATAGAAGGAACCCTGAAATTGTATGCTTAGTAAAAGGCAGAGCTGCATTATATTGTTGGACGCTATCGGTTTACGGTAGACAAGAATCTGTCCCAGTTAGCGTAACTGCACATAGTAGTAGCTACAACACGTTTTGCAAATCAACTACTTTTATAACATGCACTTTACTGTTATTAAAATATGTTTATCAAAGTAGCGCATTGCTTCACGTTTCATGACAGTCACATCTTTGGATTGAAATTTTTTATATCTGAAAAACAATCGCTGATAAATTGCAAATCCACTGCAGAAATCTGCATATCAATCGGTTAAGCCGTTCTGGAGAATAAAGGGGACTTTCAATAGTCATTTTACGAGTGAGAGAACCAATACTATATTGCCTATATTATCCTATATTATCCAATGCCATATCTAATAACCGTTGCTAGTAACTTACACATTCACTGCAGAAAACTGCATGTCAATCGGTCAAACTGTTCTGGGAGAAATGGGAATGTTCATTTGCTAACACACGAACAAACGCCATTCCGTCGCGGTTAAAAATGACACATATTGATAAGATAATTAACTAATGGTTAAATGTCGCCAGAGGTTGAATATTTGGGATTGTTTTGAAGAAAAAGTACCGTGACCAAATGTCAGAAGAATGGTTATTTTAATGACCATTGGTTACGACTTAACCATTCGTTGAGTTAACTATCTATCACGCAACTGGGCCTTAGGGCGAGTTAAGATTAGAATGTGTATAAGTTCTAATTTTGCGTATATGTACTTACGAGTACAATGTTGAGAGAAACCGGCGAGTCGTTCTAAGATAAATGAATTCAAATCTCAAAGTCAACCCACCATTGTTTGACAATATCGAAACGTTACACCAACTTTCAATTGGTTCGAGCTTATGTAACTTTGGACTCAAGAAAGCCAATATTAACTACCGGAGAACCATGCAGGCTTATATTGACTGTAGAATTAAACAGACCTATATTAGTCCTCTATTAAATAAGTATTTCATTACTTGATTGGATGGTTCTGACAATAAAGGCTCGATATAGGTAATAGTCATTACATATCATTATAATGTAAATTTAAAAGATTTTTGCAGCTGGCAATAGTAAGCTGCACCTACAATAATCCTCAACATAGTTACTTTTGCTACCACGTCATTACTTAAGATCTATTCGGCGTCTTACCCGTCCCGTATTAATACCGGAGGACGAGAAATGCGAACGATCTGCACATTATCGCGTCCATTAGGTGTCGCTTCGTTAATCAAGCCCCGCTTGGAACGGAGGGGCGAGCTATCGGACACAGTACAAAGTATAACAGCCAAATCCTACTACTATTATAAAGGCGAAAGTTTGTAAGTATGGATGTATGGATGTTTGTTACTCTTTCACGTAAAAACTACTGAATGGATTTGAATGAAACTTTACCACAATATAGCTTATACATCAGAATAACATATAGGCTACAATTTAGGGCTCTGCAGTGCTTAGTTACCGTATTTCTTACTTATTACTAGACTATATGGGAGGAACCTGAAGTCCACGCGAACGAAGTCGCGGGCAAAAGCTAGTAATTTTATATTAGCAGACAAGCTAAAAAATGGAAATAAAATAAGCCGCAGGATATTCACTATATCGGTAGGCGCAACGTCCATGAAGGTCATGGCATCGAAGGTCGATCGAAACGGATTGTCAGAAAATTGAATTATAGAAGGACTTGTAGACCAATTTTTAATTCAGGTTAGGACTTTGTTTAGAACAGTACAATTCAGAAAGAAGACACGACATTTAATCGTGTTTCTAAATCAGCGTATTTGTTAACCAATTTTTACTGATGTGTTAGGTTAGTAGGTATCTTCTTATTGTGATAAATAAACGGACGAAGACTAAAGACAACCTGTGCTGGAAGTTAGAAGCAACATGTTTGACATTTCACGTAGACAATTTCAATATTTTGATTTTCTGCTCCATCGAATATCCTTCTAACTAACATAGCTAAATCTTCAATTAATCTTTAAGCATATTTTTATTTTTTTGAAGTTTGATTCAAACATTCTTCTCAATCAATAAATTACACGAAAATACCAATTTTGTCTCAGTATTTTTCGAGCGCCACCTGGTGGTTTTACAGGGAACTATGTCGAGACCACCGCGCCAGACCTCTTTATTTAGAAACACGTACGGCTTAGCGCGCGCCCGTGACTATTGCAAGGTTTTATTTCATATTTTACATACATTTACCTAGGACTTCTTCAAATAGAAAAAATATCGGTCCCTCAACTACAACTAATTCAGCGATACAATGCAATTCAGCTACAAAACAAAATTTAGAATGACAAGCGTGACTGATCTGTTCAAGCTGCGGCCGTGTAACGGAATGCACTCGCGGTGTTGCGGACCACAAGATGGCGGAAGTTATCTCTGATTCGATTACCTGCCTAACCAGAATTCGCTATCAGCTTACTGTTCTAACACGAAAACGTTTTTATCTCACTCGAATTCAAACAGGTAGAGCTACGAATTGCGGTCCGAAGATGATATCATCCTTTACGTTCAAAAAAAACCGGTTAAGTGCGTGTCGGACCCGCGCACTGAGGGTTCCGTGCCACCCTTAACTGAATTCAGGGTCCACTTACTTTCACTTAACGAAAACATCACAATATATTGCGACAGCAAAAATAACTTTGTTTTTCATAGTGTTTGTATGAAAGACAAAGTTATATTTGCGGTTGATAAAAATGTGCAATATCTCAAAAACTACTGGTTCGATCTCCTTCAAACCAATTTTCGTTGCAAGTTTTTGTTGAGATCTACATCATATATTTTTTTCAAAATTTTCACTTTCTTAGTTCAAAAGTTAGAGGGGGGGGGGGGGGGGACGCCCATTTTACCACTTTGGAAGCGTCTATATCTCAAACCTTACACTTTTAGAAAAAATGGTTTTAGAAACCTCAACATCATTTTCAAAGACCTATCCATAGACACCCCACACGCATATGTTTGAGTAAAAAAAAATTAAGGGTTCCGTTTTTTGCCATTTGGCTACGGAACCCTAAAAACATTCCAATAAACATTTTTGGTTAGCCGTAACTGGATATTATTTTGTTAGTTCAACACAGTCATGAATTTGCACATCGTAAATTTTTTGCATAATTGAAAATAAATGCAACGTTCGTTCGTATACATCAGCGTCGTCGTAACTAACCATGAAACGCAAACGAAACGTTAAAAACGCAACGGTTTCAAAGTGAATAATGAAACTAGGATTCAGGCAATATTGAATTCGGTTTCGAATCATTTGTTTGTGATGCGCTGGAAAGTCGTCGGCGACCCGTATGCCGCACGTACGTCACAAAGGTACGTGACGCGGCCGAAAACGGAAAGCGGTGTCTCATTGTCAGTGTCACTCGTCCATTGACTGTTTAACTGTTAGTTACAGCCTTTTTCTATCTCCACCGTACATGGCTTCGGACGCGCCTTCCATATTCATACTTCATTTAGAGAAGTGAAAGAGCGGGAACGGTCACGGTTGGTAGAGGTATCATGCTTTTTTCTTTTTCTGCTTTTTGTTTTTACACTCGTTGAATCATAGCCAGTCATAGCCGAGCGGTAATTAAGTTCGAGAAAGCCATCGACAGGTATTAAAGTAGGTGTTTCCGCGACGAGACTTAGGACTTAGGTTCGAAGGACTAAGTCGGTCAGTATGCCGTACGAACCAACCGTACCGGTATACGTATTACAGACAATTATCTTGTCTGTAGAGGTAGAAGATTCGTGAGTTGAGGACATAAGTGACGGTGGCAAAAAGTAATTAGTGGATCGAGGGAAAGTTATCTGTTGAGTTTCA
Organism: Pyrausta aurata; assembly: GCA_963584085.1. NCBI lineage: Eukaryota > Metazoa > Arthropoda > Insecta > Lepidoptera > Crambidae > Pyrausta > Pyrausta aurata. Next base: position 6,639,599 of record OY757259.1, read on the forward strand.
ATTGTTTCGACGGATTTCGTCTCGCACACTCTCAGCTCAATGTTTAGGCCGATTCATTATTAGAAACTTTGTCGCTGTGTTTGCGTCAATGGGACTATGGAGTAAGAAGTCTTAAACAAACTCATTGTATTTATTTATGGATCATTAGGTCTTAAGAGTTTTCGGTAGCTATCGTTTTCTTTACGTATCCTTTGTGAAATGTAATATTGTTTAGTCGATAAGTTATATCCGCCCAAGGTTTTGGAGCTTTATGTTATAAAAAATATGTTAACATTTTGGGGAAAAATATACGCGCAATATCGTTATCCCCGAAATATTTACCCAATAAACTTCCACTATATAAGTGTTGGTGGTATTTTCCATTCCATATAATGTGAAATGACGCAAAAGAGGGCCCAGAACGACTTAAGATTCTATCGACAGAAAGAAATCTTGTTAGAAAATAGGAAGTCAACAGTTGAAAACTAGTTGTAGGTTTATACGAGCATAAGTATTTTTACCGGACTTGAGAGGAACATTCTCTTGCACATTAGTAGGTAGGTGGGTAGGTAGGTACTTTGATTGTTATCGAGAAAAGTCATCTTAAAAAAAGTTGCGCACGACGTAACATGGACATACATAAAGTACTTACCTACTCTAAACAAGTTAAAAATGTTGCTGTCGCTTTAAAATACTATGTAATATTTACGTTTTCGTTGAGTCACGCCCGACACGATCCCAAAAAGTAAAAGTAGAGACGTTTAAATAGTTGAGAGATGAAATAAGCGGCTGTATAGCAGTCAGTACCTAGACTTCTCTATCGTGGTGGTTGTATTGTGGTTGTGGCGAGTGCAGTACACTGACAACTAAAAAAAGCCTGATCCTAATCTCACGTATGAAACGAATTTTAGTCAGTTCGGGATGCTGGCGTGTGCGCTGTGTCGTGTCACAGGGTTTTACTTTTTACACGTTTCGGCTTCAACCAGGTTTGTTGGAGTCATTGTTTATGTTCAAGCCGTGAGGTAACGTACGTTTATGAGCTTGTGATGAGTCGCTGTTATATCTACAGTTGGAATCTGCTGCACGATCCATTTAACTGCAAAACTTAAGACTATATGCTGTTATGAAACGTGAATTAGTAAGATAAGCACTAATTTACTGCATTGAACAAATTGTATAGATTTAATTTATTGCACAACGTTCTTACATGTTGGGAAATTCTAGAGTAATACATATTTTTGGTCACGTAAACGGTAAAGTAGATTAAACATTAGTTATTTACGACTGTTATAGTTTTTGCAAACGCGTCGAACTGTGTAAATGTAGGTACTGAGCAACCCCAAAATATGCTGTTTGATATTCGTGTTCTATTCCCCGTACTTCCGCTTCGTAAAGGATGTTTCATATAGAGCGTCGGAGCCTTTTGCGGCTGTTACGATTTATTATTAGCAACAGCGCGTTCATTGAACCGTCACCGTTAGTTTACGCATTAGTTCTCGGTGTATTAGTTGGATGACACCGATAGCAATGTGCAATCTGTTGCTCTTGTAAAATTGGGCTGACTCGTTAACGGTCGGTTAAACAAGAGTCTATTTGTTCCACAGGAATTATTGCGCATGTAATATAGTGTCTGAAGTCAATTTAGAGTTATTATCTTTGAAACACACGGAAAAACGCGTTGACGTTTTAACCCTGAGTTGAAATGTTTACTCTGGGTGGCGAAAGGAGACGCCAACACTAATGTACGATGAGTAACTCTACTCATTGTCAAGCCTCATTCATACAATTACTTCTGCTTAGCCCAAAGGTAACGACTGGTAGACAAAGAAGGCGTTAAGTCCACATTTTGTATAAATATTGGTTGTGCAATAAAACATAAATAAATAAATGTCTACCAGAAGTGTACCTACAAACTAAAGATTGATTACATGCTCCTAAAATCTCCCTTTCGATCGAAGGAGAATATGGAGATAGCTATCCTGAAACTATTGGGGCAGGCTATGCCTTTAACATAGCTTAATTGGAACATGGCAACGCAGCGTGCTCTCCAAAACAAGGATATATGTTTCTTGACGAACTAGAACATTGATTCAAACCAAGAATGTTCAAATCGAACAGAAAAAGGCAAACGATTCGGAATCTTGTGCTCATGATGTTGTTAAGAGGAAAGGTTACATATTAAAATTCATCCGAATTTGAACTCGGGATTCCGCGGCTACATTTATTTTTGAGAACTTTGATGAAAGATGTCTGACTAGGAGACACACTTACCTACGAGTACTTAGTATCGATTTTAATTTAATTAGCCAGACATCGACCGCAATTTAACCTCATAGCAAGTGAATGGCCACATTTGATAATTTCTGACTAGACAAACGACCGTATTAGTTTACAAATTGGTGATAATTTTTGGAATAGAGCGATAGTTAATCGAAGTATATTTAATGAATCTTCTCTTGAATCCAAGTTTTCTAAATTAAGTGGTGGTGGCCTGTTTATAATTCATCATCATCATCATTATCAGCCGAAGGACGTCCACTGCTGAACATAGGCCTCCCCATGGCTTTCCACAACAACCAATTGTGAGCGGTCTGCATCCAGTACGATCCTGCGATCTTTATAAGGTCGTCTATCTTGTCGGTGGGTGGACGTCCTACGCTGCGCCTTTGGTCAAAGGGTCTCTAATCTAGGACTTTTCTGCCCCAACGGCAGGCGGTAAATAATTGAACGAGGTCAATTAAGATACATTTTAACTACAATGTTGCTACATGGGTAATGTTAACCTACGATTCATCTGAGGGGCGACGTTCGTTATAATAGAGCTAGCCAGGTGAATAGCTTCGACCTCTTTACAGTTAATAACCCGACAGTTGGAGACAATAGGTAAACATAGTTACGCTATTCAATGTGTTAACTACTAACTACTCAGGTCCCATTCGTCCACAAGTACTTTCAGAAAACAATATTAGTCGCCCAGTATGGAATATGTCTGATTAAATCACGTTAATTTTGGGGGACTTTATTGACTGGGGAACTTTTTCCTTAACATTTTCGCAGCTATTTATGAAATTCGTAGTCCTACAGTTTACGACTTTGCATGATGTAGAGCTAATTCCACTTCGCTGCTGGCTGCTTGCAGTGCTTTTAAATTACCAATTTGACTTTGCTCTGCAGCCTTAGTTAAAATTATGTACTGATTTGATGTAAATGGCCTAATTAACTTACAAACAAGACAAGCCAATGAACGGAGTAAAAGTGAGATAATAGAACGTCTGCCCGAGCATTGTTCGCAGCCACAGTGCATCCGCGATCTTCTTTCGCGCGTTTTTTTGCAGCGCCATCTTGTTTTCCGGGCACCGTGCGCGGAACCGATGTTATTATGGCAAAAGTGAAAATGGCTGACGGCTGAACGCTAAACAATATTGCGGTTTCTTGTTCTGCTCCTAATGAATGCGGTTGTGTGTCAACGAGCTTTGAGTTATCTTTTAACTTTCTCTTGGAGTCACATTTTGTTTTCATTATAATAATAAAGAATTTCAATACGCGACCTCTTTGCAAGTCCCTCTTGCAAAGAGGTCGCGTATTGAAATTCTAAGAAGAAGAAGACGGCACAAACTTAAAAAACATTATAAATGCACCAAAAAGTAGGATTTTAATAATATTACTTCACGATTTGTGATTTCAACCCTGATCGAAATGTCAGGAAAAAATAATAAAAATATTAAAGAAGATACCTAACCTAATTCATAATTATCAGAATTATCAGCCAAAGGACGTCCCCTGCTGAACATAGGCCTTCCCCACAGCTTTCCACATTTCCGATCCTTACAAGGTCGTCTGTCCATCTTGTCGGTGGACGTCCTACGCTGCGTCTTTTGTCAAAGGGTCTCCAATCTATATCTTTCCTGCCCCAACGGCCATCAGTTCTTCGCTTACTATTTCTCAGGTCTATGTCCGTTACCTTAGTACTCCTACGTATCTCCTTGTTTCTGTTAACGTCATTACTTGTACCAAATACATAAACATTATACTAACCACACCTGATTAACCTCTAAGCCAAAGGCAACCTGCGACTTGATAACGTTTCGTACTCACCGGAAAATGATGACTGACGCAATATTACACGAACTAGGAATGTTACAATACATTATTGCTAATACTATATTTAGTGAACGATTATCGCTCATTGCTATTGACGGGTTTAGATTGCCAATAGATTTTCAAAGCGGATTTAGAGATTACTTAAATAGAACATTATATAGTCATTAAGGAAACGGTGGAATAGTTTATATTAATTTTAATGGAGCGACATTGAAGTTTCATAGGTAGTCCAATCGTTTATTAATTATGGATAAAACTTCAAAAAGTACGTGCTAAAACGTTCACTATATTACTGTATATTATTATTCTTTTCAGTCACAAGTATCTATTTGTCACATTGTGAGAGTTTAGATTCATCGAATTAAGTCTCGAATCTTCTTTTTGAATGATAAAATTAGCATGCTTATCGGTTAAACGGAAACGATACTACGCTTGGTTAGGCAATAAGAACTGTGAAGCCGCCTAAATGTCGGCAAAAAGAAGCCACACGTTTAGACGAGTTTTTTTGTTTAAAATAACAGTTTAATTTTCAAATAGGCGAGGCACGTCATTTCATATCATACACCTGTCATGTGGGATATGCTATAGTAGTTACATGGTCCTAGCTAGAACAATAATCAATTAAAAGGTCAAAGTTCACATCACAATTACATTAATAGATAG